>VXBH01007179.1:308975-386779 GCA_013400035.1 Rynchops niger
CTTTTATCTCCCGCCGGGAGCTGGAGGGCAGGAGAAATGTGATTCATACGCTGTCACGCATCTTTCTCTCCTCCCTGCACATCCCCGAGCGGCTGCTCCTGGCCTTCATCCCTGCCCGTCACCCGCCAGCCCGGCACGGCACCGCCCGGCAGCCTGCAGGGTGCGTGAAGGGGCTGCGGGGTCCTGTTCGGCCCCCGGTCAGTCTCCCGCCCCCGCCGCATCTGGATGGAGATGTCTGTCCAGCCTGCTCCGCTTACGGAGCTGTGCCAGGGAGCCAGCGGTGGGAACTCCTACAGGAAAGGACTGTCGTTTAGACACCAGAATTTCACAGAATCACAGAATCTTCAGAGTTGGAAGGGACCTCTAGAGACCATCTAGTCCAACTCCCCTGCTAAAGCAGGATTGCCCAGAGCACATCGCTCAGGACTGCATCCAGGCGAGTCTTGAAAATCTCCGGAGAAAGGGACTCCACAACCTCCCTGGGCAGCCTGTTCCAGTGCTCTGTCACCCTAACATTTTGGAGGTTAAATTTAGCCCAGCCCAAGTTTGCTTGAAGTTTGTAAGACTGAAAAATGCTAGTGGAAACTGAGATTTAAAATCCCTTGTCTTCTCCATCGAGGGATAAGTTCACGTTTAATTTTATCACTTGGGTTTCTCTGCCAAGCACCCATTAACTTAACTGTGAATTTAGTTGTCAGCTGAAAAGCAAGGAGTTATGCAAATGTTATGCAAAGCAGTGAGTGGTAGGCACCCTCTCCAGCGGTCTGGAAGGATGTCAAGGCTTAAAGTCTGCCAGAGGATCTAGGAATGCCTCTGAGCAGCAGGTGTAGTCTGGAGGTGCCACAGCCATCCCACCCTTTCTTCCCAGTCGCTGGAGATCATGCACTGATTTTTTTTTTCAGCCCTCCAGCTTTTCTTTGGACTGCTGTTGTGCTTGCTGGGGCAGTGAAGAGTGAATAAAATTTTTCCCCTAAGATCTTTTCAAAGATGTAATAATTGTGTTATTTTCCTTGGTCTAGGCAGTGAAAGAGCCAATTTGTTATTAGGCAATGGGCACCTCATTTCTTTTAACTTAGGCAGGGGGGATGACAACACAGACTAATTTATTAGTGCAGTGTCTGCAACCTTGTAAATCAACTCTCTGCTTAATTACAAAATATTTCCGGGAAGAGGGAAGCTGAGAACAGAGATAACTTTGTATTCATAATTAGTCCGTCAGGTATTTCCCTGCACGCTGACCAATTTGACTGCCTTGCCGGTAATGAGCTGACTTTTCTCCTCTTGGAGCCAGGTGTGAATTCACTGATTTGGGCATCGCCAAAGCAGTCTCTGTGGCTCTAGGTCCATCAGATCTGCAAGCCTTGGGGCACTTGACTGTTTCTCTTTCGACACCCTGCAGGAAGTTATGGACGTACTAAAGTAACCAGGAGGGGAAGATCTCAGAGCAGTAGGGGTTTGTATTTCTCTCCAAAGTTCCTGCTTCTCATCATGCTCGGTCTGCCAAAGGGTAGGGAGCAAATACCTAATTCCTACCCGTCTGTAATTCCTTCTGCCTTGCTCATGAGTTTCCTGAAAGAGCTACAGGTTCTAGCACAATAGGTAAGCACCAACTATCAAATGCTGGCCTGGGTGCTAGTCCTTGCTCCACAACACCAAAACTCAGCTACAACCCTGCCTGTTATTGTGAAATTTCCTTACAAGGTGCCAAAGGAAAAATGACATTGTCATGCTGAGAATCCTGTTTCTCCAATGCAAAAATATTCAGAGTAGAGCCTGAAGTGATATGCGAGATGAGCCGTATTCAAAGGGATCTTGAAGACACGGACTAGCTTTAAAATGTTACAGTTTCTGTGAACTCTTTTCTGACTTTTTTCTCCCCATAATTCAGGTTCCCCCCACCCCCTGCCTCTATGTAAACTAATGTTTCCTGGCTTGTGGCTGTTTATAAGATGTGGCATTATGTGTTGGCTTTTGTTTATTTGGGAAGATCTTTCCTATGCTATCGGTTTGTTTTTCTTTTTGTGGCAATGTTCTGTGCAAACAGGCCTTCTGCTTTGGAAGGCACCAGCTCAATAGCAGCTGTCTTGGGTTTCACGGTAAAGGCTTCGCTTGTTGCGTGAAGTCCTCATCGCACTGACGTCAATGGCGACATAGATGAGGCCGGCTTTTCATCGCTGACTTCAGTTGTCACTTTAAGTAGATCAGGTATAGAAGAACAAATCATGATGACCTGCATTTCACCCCTTTTTTGAGCAATTCATGGAGGGCAGCAGTGTCTGAGCTCTTAGAAAATAGCTATGGATGGTATGTTGAGGGCCCGTCTCATGGAGGAAAAGGATTTCTCTGTTAGAGAGTGGCCAATGCCTTGTGTCTCGCAGAAATCTGCATTAACAGAGCATATTTAATTAGAGTAACTACTTTGGTCTTATCCAAATCTCTTAGGACGAATGTATGTCCAGGAATAGGCTGAGCTAAATGAAATACATAGCAGTAACAATGATTAGATTAGTTAGGCAGTTGGTAAAACAGCAGTGACAAACTCCCCATACGGTGAGAAACTTTTCAATGGGCCTTCTGTCCTGTGGGTTCAAACTATCAACTCCAGCCACAGGATCTTAAATTAAATTCCTTTCCTTTGCCTTCTCAAGCCTCTGAAAAGCTGCTTCCCAGTCTTTCTTGTCTCCAGTGGGAGATTTCAGAACAAAGAATAGAGAGGGCCTTAAAAAAACCCAAGCTACCTTCAAGTGAAGCTATACTTCTTGGGAACTGGAAAAGTTTCCATCTTTTTGGTAGAACAGACATGTTCAAAATCTGGAGGACAAGTGTTTGTGGGATTTGGAACTTAATCTGTTTGGGGCTCATAAAATCAACTGGACAATGCACCCATGTTCTCCTGGGCCTAGCACCCCGTCCCTGTGCTGATACAGCTTCTGAGAGCAATCTGTTTTATTATTCTTCAACTAGGAAAAATTCATTCACATATATTCATTTGCCACTGATGGGTCTTGATGTGAATTACAACATGATTCAGCATTCATTCAGCAGATAAGCTGCTAGGGTATATTGCTCTTAAAGGGACATCTGAGCGTTGAGCGGCTCAACTATGAAATAATGATGCATCAGGGAAGCAGAAACTCACTGCAGAAAGAGGTGAAGAAACTCTGAGATTGCTTCACTGTGCCAAAAAGGAAATACTCTTCAATCAGCAAATGTGGCTCGCTGGCAAATATGTAACATCTGTAGTGCTTATGAAGAAGCTTATTTGCTCAGTCATTTTCCTGTGATGTAATTAACCATTTTGTTTGACGTTCTCAAGAATATTTATTGATGGGCTAGAATGTCTTCATTCTCTGACATACCAAACTCCTCAACTGACCTATAGCCCAGGCTGGAGTTTGGGGAAAGTCTTGTGCAAATACCCGCCATACCAATAGCATGAGAGGAAACTTGAGACATATGAAGACTCAAAAAAATGTCTCATCACTTCCCTTTAAGCTGTCCTAGGCTAACCGTACACATCTGGCTCCGCCAGGTTACACTCAAAGCAGTACTACCAGGACCATGTCTTAGAAGAAAAGGCAAAAAAAGTGAGATGGGCATAATTGATTTTGTCTCTGTCCCTGTGAAACAAGAACACCTTGTGCTGTTTGCACCCGTGCTCAAAATATCCTGCAACTATTGCTTTGTGTTGCAGCCAATACAATAATCTTTAATGAAGACTGTGACTAGGAGGCAGATGAAATTATGAATATGTGATCCACGCTGTCGCTTTTAGATAGACACTCAACAAAGTTAAGAGGAAAGTAATTCAGGATTATCCCAAAGGAACAAACTTGTTCAAGGGTTATGCCCTGGGCAATTAGCTGAATTTTGCAAATAGGATCAGCCCTACCTCCTGGCCAGACTTTTCCAGCTACAGGGAGATTCCCCTCCCTTCTTTAATTGACACAACCAGTTGGCCACTCTTGGTCATTAGTTACTGGTGAGAGATAAGAGAGGCTGACTGGTCCACTGCCAGTTAGTGTGATGCAAGGCCATAGGTGTGCTCTCCTCTTGCACTGGTTCCTCCTGCAATTAGGGATAAGAAAGAGAGGCAGATCAGGTAATTTTCTTATGCCAGTGAATATGACAGGGAAGCCCAAGGAGGAGGAGTAACTTTAAAAGCATTTATCTGTGATGAGGTTAGTGTGTCAAGAGGTCTATCTGATGATGAAGAGAAAAAGAACGCGTGTTGTAACATAAGGAATATGTGCAATCTGCACAGCTCATCCTGCCGCTCTGCATGGACGATATTTTTAGGCAATTGAAGGAATGCCCAGTAACATTAACTTCTCCTTGACACTGATATGGTAGACCTGACCCTTGCTCCCACTAGGTGAGGATTATTGCGATGCATGATTAAGATGCTTTGAGCAAACAAGTAGCAGAACTGACAAAACTGATTTTGAACGGACTTAAGTTTTGCGATTGGACTCTCTGATGGCTAATTAGGTACAGAATCCAACCAAGGAACTTCCTCCAATTAAGGTATTCGTAATTTCTCTTTCTCCCTCTGCCTTAAGTTCTCTACCATGTTATGAACGCGTGTTATGTCTTACGCTGCAGTCTTTTCCTCAGTGTGAGTCCAATGGCAATTTCTACAGCTACCCGCAGACTTTCAGACATCTACAAAGTTAATATCTTTGATCATAATACTTTGAAAATGTCCAAGATTCAAAAGTTGCCAGGGGAACAGAGGAATACAGAACAATGAAGGCAACTTCACCACATCATAGACTTCATTTACTAAGAAAACCAGGCTAGATGCTGCCA
Source organism: Rynchops niger (assembly GCA_013400035.1). Classification (NCBI taxonomy): domain Eukaryota; kingdom Metazoa; phylum Chordata; class Aves; order Charadriiformes; family Laridae; genus Rynchops; species Rynchops niger. Next base: position 313,788 of record VXBH01007179.1, read on the forward strand.
AACAGATGTGGAACTGGCTTTCAGTTCTGTTCCATTCCTAGGCAGTCATCCAAGTAAAGTAATCATATTTGCAAAATAGCTGTGCAAACAGAAAATCCCCATGTTGTCTGTGGCACCTGCAGACAGGTGGCAGGGGTAGTGTGGAAAGGATATCCAGCCATCCCAGACCTGCTTAAATATGTGTGTACTGAGGAGATGGGGGGGACACGTGTGGATGTGGAAAGAAAGATACTCAGATGAGGACAAGAACGCTGAAATCCTGCTGCCTCTCTCAAAGCGAGTTGAGAATCACCATCAAGCTTGTGCTCTCTCTCAGTTTGTCTCCCTCACAGTCTCCCCTGGCCACTTAGAAGTGCCCCAGTAGTCAGAGGATTCCAAAGGTCACACAGGGAGTGCTGGGGCAGCTGCATCTCCTCTTTGCTCCACCAGACAGCTTTGGAGATCTGCCCACTTTGCTTCTCTGTTGTGAAATTTCTATCATCTCCAGCCTTTTTTGACCGATGTAAGTATGAGGAAGGGAGTAGCGTGCCTTCCTTCCCATTGCAGCAGCAGAATTTGCTTGGAGCAATGGCCTCACAAAGAGATTTTTGTTAAAAAAGTGCATGTGTGTCCTAAAGAGGGAGAGGAGCCTCAGGGCAATGTCAGGTGTTGCAAACAACACGTACTGTAGTACATCCACACAACTCCAACTGCACGGCTCCAGGGTGGATTTCTTACTGGAACAACTAGGCAATTTGCAAGTTCTGTAGATGCTTTAAATTCCATGTTCTCAACCATTTCCCTCTTATTAAGGACAAGGTCCAGCCTGGTCATGTTTTTGACGGAGGCTGGGAATTACCTTTTTGAAGCCATCACAAATGTCAGCGTGACCAGAATGTACTTAGGAGAGAGTTTGCCTGAGGAACAGTTTTCTCGTAACCTTGCTAAGGTCTGCACCGTTTGGCCATATGAAACCTGTCCTTTTCCTCATTTCACAAGGATCCAGAAACTGGGCACAAAAATTTTGGGGATATGTGTGGGAAAGAGGGGTTTCGTTGCTCCATGTCCTTTTGTGTCTATCCCAGTTTTCAACTTCTGGGTGACTGCGGTGAAACGGAAGGGAGGAAAATGGAGTCCTGGTGCTTTTCACATCAGCTTCACAAATAATTTCATTTCCTTACAATGGGACCAAACAGAAGAGGCTCAGTCCTGCTGCGCAGTCCAGAACTCCCATTAAGGCAAAGGAACGCTGAGGACTGTAGTTTTGGAATGGTGAAAGTGTCTTGATGGGCACAGCTTATACTAGCCGTTAACTAAGCCAACAAGATTTGACGTTGTAAGATCTGTCTTTTATGTTAACACATGGAAACAGACACCAGGCAACTGTATCTAAATTTTTTTTTTTTACAAAGCAAAACTAAGTAATAAGGGAAATTTTCTTAATTAGGAAACATACAGTAATAAAAACATTAGAAAAAATGTTCCATTTGATTTACAGGACCTTATTACAGTTATTTTGCATGTACAATACCTCTACGCAATAGTTATACATATATAACGATGAGGGTTTCTTTAACATTTCAAAAAATGAGTAGATGAATAGAAATCTTCCGGTCTCACCATGATGACATTTAAATACTAGTATTTAAAAGTAGCTTAGATCCCCTTTCTTTTTAATGTTCTGCTGGACGGACCTATGAAGAGCAGAGGACACAGCATATATACAATTCCACAAGGAATTTGGACTAGAACAAATAAACATCCATCAGCACAACAGCACGTTCACTTACATACAACTTTATATAAATGATGACATTATGCCATACAAAAAAAAGACATCACATGTCTAAGGTTGCAAGGAGCAAAACCCACCGGCTCCCTGAAAATGCAGACACACAAGGTGAGCAGTGCTGTGCACAACGGGGCTTCCGGCAGAGGAGGGGAACCAGAAGTTCTGGTGAACTTGCATTGCAGTGCAGACCTTTGGCTCCGACATAGCAGGCAGCATGGCTTTTCCTTGGAAAGGCTTTTTCCAGGCACGTAGCTATACGATGTGTAAAACAAGCCAAAGCCGTGTTCTGGGAGGCAGCAGTTCCCTTCTTTACTCCGAGCTGCCATGTAGACTAAGTGTTTCTATATGAGTTACTCAAGTCCTTACAAAGGTGTGTAAGCATGGCAATACACTTCATGCTGATGCTGAAGCCTCATCAGTTGTTTGCTGATGCTGGAGCCCAGGCAATCTTTTCCTGTGAAAGAATTCAGGGTATTCCCTGTATTTTTTCTCCTGCATAACACCCTGAAAGCAAGATTTTAAAGGCAGTAAATTAGTACGGCACTTAGAATTGTGCTTTTCAGACAATGTCCAAATTGAAGATACATCCTATGCAGTACTTGCAATATTTAAATAAATACAATCAGGTATCATTACATTAAATATGTAGTATTTAATAATAAATAGGCTGAGCTGAAACGCAGTGCATTGCAAGAGGAGAAAGCCCCGAAGCTGGGGGCGTCGAAGGCTGAAAGTCTTCTCTCCTCCAGGGAGGTTCTCTCCCCGGTCAGTTCTCCCGTGTTGAGCTGAAAGCAAAAACCCAAGGAGACAGAGATCAGCGCCGCCGGCCATCGCCCGCCGGCCTTCAGCGGGCTCGGAAGCGGGGTACAGGGGCGGTGACAGAGGCTCCCCCCGCTTTGCCGGGGGGTTTGGGTGCCCGTGCTGCCCCCAGGGCCGCCGCTGCCCCGCTCCTGCCCGGAACGGGACGGGGACACCCCGGCGGGTACCTCTTGAGGATCCTGGTGAGGATGAGCTTGACCCAGGGCGCGGAGGGGTTCAGGCAGATCGTCTGTCCCTGCTTCGTCGTGGCGCTGCGGGGTGAGGAGGGGGTGAGATCGGCGCCGGCNCGGGCTCATGGCTGGTGGTTGCGGCGGGAGCCGGTTGTGCCGCCCCGTTGTCTCCCGGTGCTTTTATCTCCCGCCCGGAGGTGGCGGGGAATTTCCTGGGCGCCGAGTGGGGCCGGGCGGGGGCTATACCTCGCTGGGCTCCCACCTCCTCTGCCGCGGTGGGGCGGCCGGTGGCCCCTTTCCAGCGCCGGTGTCGGGTGCTGGAGGAGCGGGGCAGGGGGAGAAGGGAGCTGCGCCCTGCGCCGAGAGGCTCCGGGCGCAGCGAGGCGTCCGGGGGAAGCATGGCACTGCACAGACCCGAGCATCGCTCAGTGCGACCTCGAGGAGGCTCACCCCGTTCTCTGGAAGGAGCTGAGGCTCTTTTTTGGGCATCTGGGATTGTTTTCAGCCGGCCTCGGTGCAGGGTGCTGAGCCGAAGGAGGGTTTGGCTCTGGAGCTTGCCTTGCCTGCTCATCCAGTACAACTACAGACTCTCATCCCGTGGGGGTTGCTTCCCTGAGCACCCCTTTCTTCACCTGCCTTTCGAAAACTGCAAATCTGGTTTTTTCTGCAACTAGGAGACACTAAAATTTCTATACATACAGTCAACTAATTGAAGCCATCTATTCCACTCTCTGCACCTCTGTCTTCATGACTGTCAAGGCATTTTGCTAACTTTTGTAATAAAGCAGCAAAACCCCAGTTTTCTAGGAGCTTTTAAAGAAAATGAGACACAATTTTTCTGAGCTTTATTTACACATAGGTTTAATTCAGTTATGGTCAAAGCACTTTCTTTTGTAATTCATTTCGGAAATATGATTTTGCACATCCTTTTCTTGCAGCCATCTATTTCGCTCTCTTCCACAGGTACTTGCGAACATGAGTGGAGTTCAAATCAAATTGTTCCTGCGTCAGGCTGCCATGTGTCTTGCCCCAGCAACTCAAATGCCTTGTGTATCCCTAAAGCTTCTAGGTCATTTTTTGGTACCGTCTGTCATGTGTTGCTTTGATTTATGACATGTTTATGGCCATGCAGGAATTTAAGATATGCAAGTGTGTTCTTAGATCTCCCCCCCTGGCAACTTCCTAATCTTTATTCACTTAATAAATATTTATTTGCTGTAGAATATACGTCTGAAACTTTAAGCGCTAATGCAAAATCAGATTTCAGCAAAACATTCGTGGTTTGTGAAGAAGAGATCTGCTCATGAATCATTATTAGAATGACTTGAAGCCAAGCATGTTATAGTCACTGTTTTGAACTGGCTTGACTTGATTTTCAGGGGAAGATTGACATTGTTTCCTTATAAGAAGACTGTGAGCACAGAGGTAGCTTCTTGCAGCTGATGTAGATTATATTTATTTTTAGAGACAAGCCAAGTAATCATTTTACTATAATGGCATTAACAGAATAGAACAGGAGTTAACTGTGAGTAAAACCATACTGGCAGGGATACCAAGATGGAAAGCAAAATAAGGTGATTTTTTAAATTGCAAGAGTCACAGTACGGTAATGCCATTAGAAGATCTGGTGTCTGAAAACAAAGCTGAGTGAGGGCTCAGAACAGGTAAGATGTAGCATGTGAATCAGTCCTAGCGGAGCTTAATTAGGTGGCATCGTAGTGGTACACAGAGGCTCTCATTTCTGAGCTTTGTCATCTACGGATCAGCTGGTTCATATGGCTGCTGGCTTAGTCTCTCAGGAGATCAGCCGTGCAGGAAGATGATACGTCATAAGCAAATGGCAATTGCCCCATGTAATCAGGAAATATCTAATCGCTAATTTGTGCCCCTTACCAATTGCACTTTGGTAATGACATCCTTGGAAGCTGTTGGCTTGTAGGTTGGTCTTAAAAGGAAATTACACGATCAAGACGACTCTCTGTCCTGCTCTGTCATGCCCCCCCTCCCCAGTTTCACCCCTCCAGTAAAGTTTGTATCATTTGGCCAACTTCAGAAAGATTTGATAAAGGGCTATCAAGGGATATCAGCCAAGTCAGTACAAATTTGTGGAGAGTCAATGCTGGATGGAGGGAGAGAGAGCACCAAACCAGCGCTGCCGTTGAGTTTTCAGTTGAAAACAAATTAATTATTTTTAATGAAAATGAATTCTCTGCTGATGCGTATATGAAATTGCGCATAAAGCTGATGCATTATGCAACTTGGGCTTCTATCTTCAAGACAAAACTGTGTATCAGAGGTACTCTTCCAGGCTCTTATTTTTGCAGCCTGACACACCCCTCCTAGTAGTAGTAGTAGTAGTAGTAGAAGATGACCCTGGTAGTGTTGTACTAGTAGACCCTAGTAGTGTTGTGTGGCTTTTTTGAAGCCAGTAGAGTGGCAACTGAAGAGGTTGGAGACAGGGAGAGGCAGGGGCATGCTTTCCTTTAAAACTGGAGAGATTCTGTAAGAACACCATAAGAAACACATACGTTAAGAATGGGAAAATGCCCACAGGTGCTTAGGGACAACCTCTGAGCAGAAAAGTTAGAAGCCGTCTGTGGGATCCCTTGAGATCATAGGGATGGAGCCAGCGTTCCCTCCAGGCTATAGCACCACAGCATTGCACTGTGAGTTCCTGGTATGGCTTCCCCAAGAAGTGCCATGTTCTTTGCAGGACGACACTGAAGAACACATTTGCATATGGACATTACCATTTTGATAGGAACACACACACTTGAGTCACTTCAATCTATGGGAATCAGGTGCCCTATTCCACTGTCATCGACCTCTGTGTGTCCATAACTAGTTTTCCCCTAAACATAGCCCTCAAGCTGAGCAGCAAAACTGAGGCTTGTGCTGTATTACCAGGAAGAATGACTTGCCCAGCCGTAGCAAACTGAGGCAATAAACAGTTAGGATGATGGACAGTGCAGGTCACTGAAACTATCATTAGCAGATCCAGCTCTGAATAAACGTGCAGAGCAGATCTGTTGAGTAAGAAATTGTCACTCATACACAGTCAGATTACGTGTTGCTCTCGGACAGTACACATGAGTAAGGACGGTTTACGTGACACTGTTCAGTTTTATGCTTGGATGATTGTTCACAATATCTGAACTGTCAGACTCATTCCACAGTGGTTACTGCTGAGGAAATTCCAGCAGAAATCTCTTGGGGTCTGAAGCATGAGGCTATTCTGGATGCGGAGCCGCAGTGTGTGAAACTCGGCAGCCAGCTCTCCAGCAGAGGCATGTGCAGAGAGGAGCAGTAGTCAGAGAGGTTGCAAACACGCTGAGATGCAGTAGGCATTGCAGAGCTTGAGCCCATGAGTCAGTACTCACGCAGAGGCCTGGCACAAGGGAAAAGGGTATCTGGGATTATTTCAGAAGGCAAGACCATCTGCCTGAGCAAGGCTTTGTACCTGCAGACTTCCAGATCACCTCTAGCTACCTTCCATGCAGGCTCTCTTCAGTCCAGATGACAGCAACAACAAGGCTTAGCTGTAGATGAACCCTTCTGGATTCTACCCTTTCTTCCGGCTCCCCTCACCGCCTTTGGTGTGTTTCCTTTTGAAAATAAGGAAAAGACAGGGAACAGATAGCATCACGTCAGCCAGAATTTAGAAAGCTGAGTTCTTCCCTGCCTGCTGCCATATCTCTTTCATTATAGGCCATTATAGGCATATAGCCATGCACTGGCTGCAGGTGGTACAGTTGTGCTTGAGTTTAAATGAGTTATCACAAGAGATGGTGTCAGTGTAGCTATGACAGAACTCAGCAAAGCGTTTGTATTTGCCTCATTGAAGTTCTCATTCACAATACCCACCTTGCTTAGGTTCTTTGGCAAGAGCTGCTGTGTGGAGATGCTCTGAAATCCCTCCGTGTCCTTAGCGTGGGCCTTGTGGTTACCAGAGCATAGTCCCAGCTTAGGCAGGCCCTAAGGAAATGCATCCAGAGAATTACTAGCCACATGACTCAATCTTCTTCATGTTAGGGGTTGTTAATTCATTAAATGCGGGAAGTGATTCCCTTGCTTTGTTGCACGCGTTGGCTGCCTGCCTTTCCACAGCAGGTATTTGGCTTGGCATCTGTAGTGAGAGCATGCCTTCGCTGGCGGCAGGCCCAGGAAAGCTAAAAGGTAATTAAACAGGAGACAACATCTTTTTTGTTTCAACAAGTGAGGACTTTTCCTAACTGCACAAAAATGAGTTTGGAGGATATGTCCCAGATACAAGTCTTGGGTCAACATTTTCACATTGCCTGGAAACCGTTTAACACGGGCAATCTCGGAAGGGGCAGGGGTGTTCCCTAACAAATCAGGTGTTTCCTCCAGTGCTTTGATTAGAAATTAATTATGTTCTGATTTGTAAGAGAGAGCTAGAAAAATGTCCACTGCTACCTACTTATCTCTGCAATTAGAGGGTACATACTTCTGATATCCCATCATGTTTATTAGATGTTACCTTGTTTTCTATACCAATGCTATGTTTCTTAGTACTCCCTAGCTATGTGACACACATATCATCATCTCTGCTCTCAGAAGGCCAGTGCTGTGGCTTTTCAGTCTCTGGGTAGATTTGCTGGAGGTTGTAGCCAAATTTCAATATCATGCTACAATTTTGTGCAAAATATGGTTTATATCTATCAGATGTTTTATTTCCTTGTGTATTTCTCTAGTTTGGAACTGTTTCCAGTCCATATTCCCTTGTAAATAATACCTGAATATGTAAGAAATACAAGTGTCCCATTGTTCAACTTGTGTCACGAAGGAGCTCACTCAGTTTTATCGACTGCATCGTGGCCCACATCACACACCGTGGTGCACTCTTTTATTTCATACCTTTTGAGATGTTAACATTTGCTTTTAAAATGATGATCCATAGCAAATTATGGTTATTATTTTCTTACCTGTCTTCCTGGATCTTCATCTAATTCTAACCTTCTGGAGCCTAACCTTCTAATTCCTTAGGTCTGTCTTTTTCCCCTCTACCGAGTTAGAGATTCTCCTTTACCTGTGCTCGTTGGTGACAATAAGAGCATGAACCAACACAGTTAATAGCTGCAAAGGAATGTGTTTGTATTACTCAGGCATTACCTTAGCAAATATAAAGGGTTGGCTTTGACATGAGTTCGTTTGGTAATCATTCATCCGTTTTTCAGTTTCAAGTGCCAGCTCGCCTTTTCTGAGATAGCTAGTGGGATTGTAGTTACTGCCACGCTGTGACCTTACTTTGTGTGACTCCTGGACACACGACAATTCCAAAAAGCCCATAAATTGACTGACTTGGCCATGATACCGCATGTCCTGTAACAGCTGGCGGTTGTTCCAGTGGTCTAATCTGAGCATGGGAGGAAGGGTGCAGAGCCAGCAATTTGCTGCCACTGTGCTGATACTTTCTAGGCAGTATTATTTTGCAGTGGTGAGCAGAAATACACGGGGCTCCCAAGGGAGCGTGATCAAAAGATGGATTTTAAAAAAAGTAGTGTTTTTTCAGTTTGAAAACTTAAAGAGTATTTTCAGTTCAAGCTGAGCAGCTCATGAGCAGTAAAATGCATGTTTCATTTAAGGGCATTGTTAACTAAGACAAAGGTTTTGATTCCCAAGGGGACCCCTCAAAGAAGCTGTAAAAAATCCTCCCATCCTTATACTTTAAGTCTGATACTAAAAGATTTGCCTTAACTGGGAAACGGGTTGTTTCAAAATAAATACATACAAATCTGTTACATCTGCAAATAGTTGGAAGGAAAGCAAATATGAGTCTCTTAAAAAATGAACTATTCACCCAATTAGAAAATGAACTATTCACCCAATTAAAAAAACCCAACCCGAAAACAACAAAAACCCCCCAAACCTTGGTTAAGCCAATTTCAATCCTTTTTAAGTTTTCAGGTTCAGTGGAGCTGAGAAATTTTTGAGGGTGTGCTTTGGATAGTTGTGGTCTTTTGGTTGAAGCGATGACATCGGTTGAGAAAGCAGTGACACGAGACTGGTGACCATGTGAAAATGGGAACACTCATTGGAATCATCACAAAATCTTTGAAGTCTTCTCTTATGACACCCACACTTGAATCCTTCATGTTACTTTCATTGGTTGTGTTGCAATGAAGGAAACATGAAGTCATACTCGACTTACAGCCTAGAAGATCATAAAGCTGCTATCTCAGGGCATATTTCTTAAAGCGCTTTGAGTGCTACGTGCAGGTTTATTCTTCAGCATATTTGGACTATCTAGTAAAATCAATTGCATTTTTCCTGCAACAAAAAATGCCTGTTCTTTAGTTGAAAGGAAGGAAAAAAATAATATTGATAGATTTGCTTAATTCTCAGTGAATTATCCAAAACAGCATACAGAACAGCAAGAGGAATAAGTATTCATTTCAGCTTGTTAGAGGGAGGTGTTTAGAGAAGGAGGTGTTTGGAGGAAAAACATCGATAACACTTTTGATAAATGTGGTCACTACTGAGGTTAGTATCAGCAGTTATTTTCCCCATTATCTTGTATTTCTCTCCTTTTTTCCCTCCTTTTTAAAAGGTGTTAATCGTTTGACTTCAAGGAGCCTCAATACACACAGCGTAGAGGAATATGAAAGCAGAGCGTGCTAAAAATTATGCCAACAAATGCTGTGGTGGTGTGCTCTCCCCCTTCCTCCCCCTGCCCTGGCTCCTGCTCAAGCCACAGCCATCGGCGGGAGTTGTGATAAGTTGCACCCGAACTTTGGGGGATGGCTGGCAACAGTCAAAACACTGTCTGGAGTGGGGACCTAGATAGTTTGTTCCCATGCAAATATGACTATAGGTCAATTATCTTACTCTCTAAATAGTGGACAGCCCAAGAGCCCTTGGAGCTCTTCTCCTGCATGGCAGCAGCTGCACGCCATCTCCCCTTGAGCGGGGACGCTCGCTTAAGGTTCTGCTCCTCGAGGCTGAGAGATTCCTTCCTGCAACAGAATCTCTCTAAGCGACTAATAGCATGCTCAACTTTGAAATCTTAGCTCAGTGATATAAAGGATTGATTGCGCGTATATAATCCTTTAGACATAAAACATTGACCAACTCTGGGGCTAGGATTGGATCCAGCCGCACCTAGACTCCTCTCCAAGAAGGAGTTTGGAAGGCAAGGGGGTCCTTTCCGAGCCTCGTGACTCAACAGGAGGGTCTCCCAGACAGCTTGTCTGACCCTGGCCCCTAGGCAGTAAATAATCAAGGGTACCTGGCCATCGAATCTCATAAAACACAGTCGCATTCACTACTAACTTTGTTAAATCACTGTTTTATATTAATAAATATTTCACTACTTCTCTCTTACGAGTGAAGTTAATCACTCCGCCTGCGACGAATGTGAGCACACTATGTTTTCTTTCTTAAAATTGCTAGTGAGGGCTGGTGTCAGGAGTGCACAGAGAGGGCAGAAGAGTAAGCAAGCTGAAGTGATTCTTTAGAAAACAGGCTACAGAAAAAAGCAACTTCTGTTTTGCTTGAAATTCAGAATTTTTATCTGGGGTTATCTTCTAAATAGTGAAGATTCCTATAAAATTAAATTGATTGGGAAATTGACTGAAAAGAATCATTTCACTTATGTCCAAATACCGTTTTACTGTGAGATCAGAGTAGCTTAAGTAAACAGTTTGCCATTGGCATTAGAATAGCTACTTGTATTTGACAAAATCACTGTTTCCTAGTGAAGTTTTTCAGTTTGTTTGAATCCTCATGCAGCGCTGTTCCATCAGCACACTTTCCATCTGGACGGCCCTGGCGTGTCTTCATGGTGCACATCATTTGAAACAGACTGTACTCGGTACTTCTCACCAGGAACTTACTCTTGTAGACCTTATTGATCCAGCATCACCCATTTGCTTCTTGAACTGTTTCTTTTAACAGTCATTTTAGTACCAGATGTTTGCATGCTCTCCTTCGTCCTTTCCTCCAAGCAGAAATAATACTACAAGAATTTTTCAACAAGGAAATTATTCTGTAGCATTTGACCTGCCAGCAGTGCAGATGATAGATAGATTTACAGCTCTTTCCCGTGTTTCTTACGCAATCCAGTCTCCTGCTGAGTTCAGTGAAAGATTTGGGTATGCAAAAAACACTTTTTTTTTTTTTTGGTGTTAATCTTGACTAAGAGTGTGTGAAGCTACAGCGTTCATTGTGAACCAGCTACAACAATGCCTGTTTTCTTTGGCTCTCTTTTTATTAAAATTGTGTTCACAGTGAGCAGGGCTTACGTAAATTGCTTCTTCTGTAGAATGGCGGTCTTTGCTGTCAGAGGTGAAGTACCAAACAGAAAGCCCGGAGGGGAGCGAGAGAGAAGCAGGAGTTAGTGCAGCGTCGTGCACTCCACCTCGCACAACAGGAGCCCAAGGACACAGGGACTCCACCTGGCTTAACTTTCTGGAAAAGGATTAGCAGAAAGTGAGGAGTTGATAGAATTTTGACGACAGGAATTCAGTGAATCAGCAAACATGTTTTTATTGGCTTGATCACTGGTCTGCTGCTGGAAATGTCTGGCTTAGTCAGCCATGAGCCAGCCCCCATTGCCGTGCATTTGTTTATCAGTTATTGATAATTCAAACAAAAAGCTCTCAGAGCATCACATTTCTTGACAAGTCACTTGCTCTTCGTTATTTGTGCTGGGTGACTAAGGGCTTTTCACACAAAGATCTGACACCTGCATGGGCAACTCTTACTTTTCAGTAAGAGCAACAGAGCTGTGTTAAATATGAGCTTTAGACTGTTCAATCTGTAGATTGAACAAGGCTGTTCCTAACTGTAGGCATTAGCATCTACATCTGACGTGACAGAAATTTGGAAACACGGGCAATTCAAGTCAGGAGCTCTTTTTGCCAGTAGAAGTGCTGAGTAAACTGAGGAAACTGCTGACCACTTTCCTTTTTCACTTGCCCAGTATAATAGTTTTGCAATAAATGCAATTCCAAAATAAGTCTTGTGTAACAGGATGAGAAACATGTCAAACTACACCTCTGGACTTCTCTGGAGACTTGGAGATTTCTAGACTTAATGAAAATTTACTGTCCCCCACATTTTTGAGGGGAAGATCAATTTGCCCATCTCCTCCTTCTGTTCCGTTCTGAACTGGCAAGCCTACAGCTAGCCTTCCCCTCACAGCAGAAGTTTAATGTTTGCTATTCCAAAAATAAGCCTGATTTCACCTCTGACTGCACACATCTTGCAGGGGTTTTTGGAAGACTTCCAGCCCCTGTTTTAGAACATCATAGCTTATTTTGAACCACCTCCATCTCTTGGATTTCGTAGTATCATTTTCTTTTGATTTTAATTCCTTTCATCTGTTTTCTTCCAGCCCCTCTGCACCCCCTGTTTTTTTTTCCATGTTTTTCTCCCACCGAAGCCCAGGCTCCTGCAAAGCCAAGGTCCGAGCTGCTCCCATGGCTGTTGTCCACAAAGCTGGGTTCAGCCTGCGGGGCTGCGGCAGCCTGCCCTGACCACATTGCACAACTTCAACAAAACACTGGAGAGACTCTTGCTGAGTCACAGGAGGTTTGTATGGGCCTAAAGTAACTTTTCTTTTCTTTTTTTTTTTTTTTTTTTTTTTTTTTTTTTTTGTGTTAATGCCCTGACCTTAATCTAAACCACAGAACAGTTCTTTGAGGCGTGTCTTTCAGCCTGACTTTCTGATGGTATTTTCTGAGTGTTTCTGTCTTCTTGTGTCCTGTATTTGGCTTACAAAACGTGAGAGATGGTAATCACCCAGTTACCTACATAATTACACTGTGAGCCCTGTATAGTCTGGAGGTATCAGGACTTCCCAGCCCGAACCTGGAGATGTGACTGTTGGACTCCAACCAGTTTGCCTCTGGGGGAGAATGAACAATGTCTTGGATGACGTAGGGTGACTTTGAGAATTGACTTCCAAATATGAAATGTTTTCCAGATTTCATTTCTTGGGAACATGCTAATAAAAGCTTCCCATAACATACGGAAAATAAAAAGCTGCCTGCCTCTGCAGAAGTAAGAGCAAGAAGGGGTCAGCTTCCCTCCTTAGTCGATTCCAGTGGCCCAGAAACTTTAACTTCTGAGCTGCAAAATCTTCACAGCATTTCTTACTGCGTACCAGGTAGATCCCGAGGCACCAGTGAAACTTGAAGCAAACATGCATTTTTGCATGGGGAATGCAAAAATGCATTCCCCAAATTTGTACTCTTAAGATACCATCAGCTTCCAGTGAACTCTGGCTTGCAAGGAAGAGTTCAGCTGTGCTCTTGTTTATAAGCACCTTAGTTCATAGCTGGAAAACTGAGTGCTATTTAAACAAATAATGGGTAAACACAAACAAACAGCTGCCAAACCCTCAGCAGCACGGCATCTGGAGCAGCAGCCTGAAGACAAGTTACGGTAAATCTCATGGGGCTCACAGCATTTCAGAAAGACAGTGACAACTGCAGCTAATTGCATTTTCTAACAGACTTTATGAACACATGTTTTAGATGTGCCTGTCTCAGTGGATAAAAATTAGATGCAGATGGTATTCGACATGGACTAAAGGCTCTCTGCTCTGTTGCAGGGTACTAAAAAGGCTTATCTTCTCTCTTCCAGATGCAAAACGTAACTGAATGCATTCATGAGATCTTCAGTGATCTCAAATATTCCACTTTTAAATAAGTACACGGAATCTGTATTTCCTTGTGCCATATTCGATCTCTAGCAATGCTGCCAGGTGTGTTTAACTTTCGTCTTTTCACCCTATAGGACCTCAGAAAAACAAAAGATCAGTTTTTAAAAATTTTGTTTGTTTTCAAAATGCCTTCCTCCTGGAGTTCTAAACTTACATGGTTACTTATAACACTGCGTTAATGTTTAGGGGTTTTTTTATCAAGTAGGTGGACCAGATCTGAGGGGTTTCTGTGTAACCTGATGTAAAAGCAAGTTTTTCACAATGTCCCTGCTTTTAGGCCTTATTTTGAGGTGCCCATTTGTCCCCCTTCCACAGACAATGAGTCCATGTGCTCAGGGTTCTGGCTTCCAGGGCCAAGTGAAAAGTTCTTATTTTATTCCCCCCCTCAAAAGCCGAATTTCCCTTCATAGCTCACTGTAGAACCTGCAGCTAACCCGTTGAGACCTGCAAATAACATCACCTGGTTTTGCGCCACGTGACAGACCTAAGTTCAGGGTCCAGGGAGGTAAATATAAGAAACAGGAGAAAGTTGCATTGGAGTCAGGTATCGCATGGATGAAATTGGTTTTGCTTACAGAGAAGGCACAAAGTCATTTTTGGCTGTATGCTTGTAGCAAAGAATTTATTTACACTATTTTTTCCCAGCAGCAATTACCCAGGGTGTCCCTAGTGTTTTCTGAGGAACATGTTCTCAGAGCTTTTCTTGGCTGAATGTATATATTTGGTTATATTCTGCTTCATTTCCATGTCCAACCTTGTCTTCCCAGTATATGGGAAAGAGATGTCTTCCAGCCTGGTGCCTGATCCTGTTCCCTGCATGTCCAGGTTTCTTTCCCGTGGAGATCAGGATACGGCACGGGATGATGAAAAACCAGATGTTGTCCTGAGAGGGAGTCAGGAAGCAGCCGGATCATTTGTGCAGCTCCAAGAGTTGGGGAGTGCTCTCAAAACCATCATTCTAGATGGAGCTGCTGGGAACGGGTATTACCCAGTCTGGCTCATGTCAATCAGCGATACCCATTTACTTGTGTGTGATTTTCATAGGTCTTTCTTTTGCATGGTGAAATGGGTTTTTGTTTTGCTGCTAATTTTTTCATCTGGAAAAGATATTGTTTGTTCATAAAAACTATTCCTAATGAAGAACAGTGATTATTAGTTTCAGCATGATTCAACCTTAATCCATGATGCTGTATATGCTGTATTTACTCACTGTCATTTGTCTTCTGAATCAGTATCTCAGAAGCCATATGGAGGTGTGCTGGCATCTTGATGCCATCCGTTCATGCTATTCTTACAGTCCTTCTGCCATTCCTCCTGGTGCATGCACACCCAGACATTCCCCTTTGTTCTCTGTTCAAACCAGTTCTAATGTTGATATCGCACGCCTGTACAGGATGAAGCAGCCAGTGATATAAAGTCATGTGTGCTGAAGAAATCCTCGTGCTCACTTAGAGCTCTTTGCAGATTACCTAAGTTTTTCAGGAGTCAGTTCTCATGTGTTGTTTCTGTGCCATTTGCAGGACTAACCACAGCGGTTGTGAGAGCCACTGATGCAGCAGCTATAAAGAGGAATGCAGTCCTGGTCTTAAGAAGCATTAAGGATGGAAACGTGACAGAACATGCTTGTTTCAGGGAGGTAAATACCTACATGGAGGCTAGTTCTGCATGGAAGGAAGGTGTCTGTGGATTAAATAAATCAAGGAAGTCTTGCTCATAAAAGAAGTTTCATTCTTTGAAAATAAATATTCCAGGACACAGATCATCCAAGGTACTTAGATACCTACTTCCTATCTACATAAGGGGGTTGGGTGTCTTGGCAGCCTGTGGACAGTGAATCAAACCTGAGCTGTTGGATCTGCTCAGCAATCTCGCCTAACGCTGTGAAAAAGGTTCCCACCCTGAAAGTATGGACGCTGGATCCACTTGTCAGGCTGCTCCTGAGGTAGTGCAGTTTTCAGCCTGGTGTGGTGGTATGAGATCCAAAATAAAGGATAGTTTATGGTAATACAATGAGCTGTCAGCGATTCCTAATGCAGAAGGCAAATATCCCATCTATAGCTATGGAGATGGCTGCAGATGGCATATAATTGTAAATTATCGTCACTGGGGAAACAGATCTGTGTGTCACAGGTTTGATGTTTTTATAGAGCTGTGTACAATGTCTTATGGCAGTCAAAAAGACATCTAGAGTTTTAGGAAGCATTTAGAACGGAATTATGGGGAAAAATAAGAGAAAATATGAAAAAAATGTGTGTACTTCTACAGTGTGTGGTTAAACGGTAGAAGTCGTTGTCTCAACATGCTGAACAGGCCCAAAGTCTGATGGATTTGAAGAAAATGCATTGTAAGCACTGCAGATACACAACTGCATTAGTACAGTCTGCACTTGAACTCTTGTTAAGCATTAGATCTGACTAAAGGAAAACAGCTTATTCCTTTTGTAATTTCCAAATTGCGCTTAGATTCTCAGCCTACCTTCCAGATTCTTCTGCACATAGTATCTTCCTCTCTAGAAATCCACAGACATTGTGAAGTCATATGTGTACTGACTGGCACTAATAATTTTTGTTATTAAAAATAATTAACTGCAGGGAATATTAAAATATATTTTGACAATGGTTTTCAACAATAGAGATTTCAGGCTTATTTTTATAAGTGCCAAAATTCTTGTTTCATTTTTGCATACAGAAACAAAATGCCTATTAGCTGACCCAGAAGTTTCCATGGCAGTCTGTATAATTTCCAAAGGATCCATTTCCTGTGGAGTCACTCCTAATATCCTGTTATAAACAAGAATAAATGCAACACTTGGAACAAGTCTGCAGTATCAAGCTGGTGCTACATGCAATTTTCCTGGGATTTTCCCATGTTATGTGATAACAACATAAGAAATGCAGTCATTTCCAGAATGGGAAGCAATCTATAAACAAAAGCAATTAAAGCACGGATAGCGCATCTGTCACCTGATGCATACCGGGAAGTTTGTACTAGCCAATATTCAGCACAGACAGAGGAGTGGAGGCCAGCACACCAGTATTTGTATTCTCTATTCTTCTAATGAAGTGTTGAAATTATGTTTCAGGGACTTTCCAGTATTTCTTTCAATGACTTCCTCTATGGTTTGCAGTGTGTATACGTTGGAGAGAAATACACTTTTGCTATTGTAAGAACAATAACATTGAAACTCGAGGGAATAAATTCCAGTTCATGATTGAAAAGGCTGCCAATGTAAGAGCAGAACTAGAGCAACCAAGCATGAGAGAGGGCATTTGAGAATAAGGAAATGACACGAGGCTCTTGCTTGGCTGGTTGGTTGTTGCTAATGTCCCCTTGCCCCCAAACTGAAATTGTTGGTGAAAGAAAGAAGTGAAAGTTGTTTGGAAGAAAGACGAAGGAAGGGACCAAGAAAAGAGCTGAGGACAGAAAGGACCTGTAAACACCTCCGCTACGTTTAATTTCAAGGAGGGTAGTAGAGAAACGAATGGAGGGAGATGAAAACACATGGCGGCTGTAACATGCAATGAGTGGCCTTCCGACAGGGTTGTAGTTGCTAAATGATGTGGCCAAGGGGAGCAGAAGCTTACAAGAAATTGGGAAAAGGAGAGGAGGGACAAGAACATGTAGTTAGCTCCAGTGAAGTCTCAGGGTCCTTCCTTTAGTTGTGGTGCAAATGTCCTGACTCTGACCGCTTGGTCAGCTTTCTGGTATGTTACACAGGCATGTGCTCACACGCGCGCACACACACGCACAAAGGCACTTAATAAATAGTCTACAGGGTTTCAAAGGGTGCGATTTTCTTCTATGGCTTCTGCATGGCCTTATAACGGGAAGGCCACAGGCCACATTGTTTAGAGTTCAAACGGAACTCAGGAAGCAGTTGTTGCACAACAGCAATTGCTTGATACTTGGGTACCCAATGTAAAGGTCACAAATTCCCATTTTCATTGTCAGTTAGTGACCTTTTGATGTAGTTAAGGTTTACAGCTCTGGGGCTGATCTGGTGCCTGGCAGTGTTTAGGCATCTGAGGGTAAAATTCACTTGTCTGCAAGGTACTTAAATCAGGAGCCTTGCCCTGCAGCCCACCAGTCCCCAAGGACTGGGAATAGCCTCAAGAGAGGAGTGCGAGCATTTTCCCCTACCCTAAGAGGTTGCTATTGCATTCGGTAATGTCAGGTTACCATAGCAGGGTGTGTTATGCTACCACACACTAAAAATTTTAATTTCAGTTCCAGCAATCAGGCTGAGCTGGCAAAAATGAAGCAGACTGTTTCCAAATAAAGTAAATGAAAATGTAAAATAACAGATAACAAACAGATTTTTTTTTAGAAAAAATTTATTGATACATTGTTAGGAATAATTACACTCTCACAAGCAAATTCTATATATGTAAGGTGCATTTTTTTCCATTAGCTGATTGAGTAGCTAATTAGACATACAACCAACTCCTTGCACAGAGCAATGAGATGGTGAATATTTCTTAAGAAATTAATAGTAGGAATGGAAAATCCAGTAGAAATTGAATAAATTAACACAATTTTAGCTCCTGTACAGAAAAAACTCTATAAATACATTTATAAATATCATGGAAATCACAGTATGTAAGTACCAAACCCACTGCCATAAAGATTCCGCAGGCTAGATTTTTGAAGTCAGAAATCACAGTTCACAGTCTCGCCACAGGCTGACTGTGGTTCAAGAAACTGTTGTTGACACAACATACGAGTGCACTCCAGGGGAGCAGGAGGAATTACCAGTTTGCTGGTGTAATAGCAAAACAGTAAGGCTTAATGTAAATAATCTGTGCTGTAAGTGCATTGCACTTAACTAGTTGTGTTTGGCTGAAATGGCTGCCAAGGGTTCTTCATTTCCTTTAGCAAACCACTTTTCCTGTTCAGCATCTTCACTGTCAGTGAACAGCGCGTCCCACAGACAACGCTGGCCATTTTGAAAGACGTTCTTAAATAGATGCAGTTAAATAAATAAATAAGCAAATAAATAAATAAAGAAACCAGTCCATAATTAACATAGTAGCAGTGATGCAGGGGGTGGAAGATGGCGCACTGCCTGAACGATGCTTTTCCTGACTGTTTCTCTCAACGGAGGAGTGGGAGCAGTTCCCAGGTTTTTTCTGTCTTGGCGTTTCTTAGAGCGGTGAGTCAGAATTGAGTTGAGCCCTGTTAAGAGGTGAGGGAAGAGGACCATTTAAAAGGAGGTTCAAGAGCAGTTATCATTGCTTAGCATTGCACGAACAGTCAAGGATGAGCGGTCTGTTTCCAGCTCTGTGTGCTATCTTGAGGCACAGAGACAGTCAAGTTGATGTTTCGAAAGCAGTTACTGAAATCCCAGTGAAGCCCAGCTAGGAAACTTCTGCAGCACGAGTTTCTGCATTTACTCCCATTAAGAAACTCATTAACTTGGAATATGGGTTATTAATGTATGCTGCTATAAGTAAGGGCAGGATGAGGTTTTTTAAACCTCATTTTTCAAAGGGAGCTAAACGCTTCTGTGTTCCTCTCCCTCCGGACGGAGTTGCCAATACTCAAAGGTGTAGTGGCGACGTATGAGCTTGAACAAGGACCCTGCAGCAGAGTCAGAAAGACTAAGACTCATTCTATAATTAAGCAGCAAGTTTCCTTGTTCTTTAAATCCCATTAAGAGGAAATGGAAAGTATCACTAAGAAATCCTACAAATTGGCTTGTTTTGGGAAGTTCACCACTCAGCTGCCCAAATTGAGAGGGAACGGGACTTACTTGGCCAAAATTGCCTTTACGATCATCTGTACCCAGGTAGCAGTGGGCTCCAAGCACACCTCTCTGCCGTCCTTCAGAGTAGCTCTGCAAAACAGGGAAGAAAGAAAAGTCAGGAAACCACTGCAGGGATTTGCTTTACTCACAGAATGTAATATTGCATTTTTAGATTAGTTAGTATAAATTCATCCCAACTGCTCGAGGTTAGACATTTTGTTATGTGTGTACCACAGCTGAGGAGACTGCAACCACCCAGAAGTTGCGTGGGTCTGCATGCCTGCTCTCAAAGCAGTCACACATTCCCCAAAACCTTTCTCAATATATATGGGCACTTGGTTTGAAGTTGTTTACATTAGTAGAGCTTTCTTATGCAATGATTGAAACCTCCAGTGGTCAAAAGGTGTTCCAGCAGTTTAAGGATTTCAACATTTTAGTCCCTCCTTCATGCTATTCAAGACCCGATTAGTTTCATTGCTAAACCTGCTTGTGGGAACTTCATTTTCCTCTCCGAGACTGATGCATGCTGTTTTAAAGGGAGTTTCGCCTGCCTAATGAATGCAGGATTTAAACTACGTTATCACCTTACGTATTAAGAACTGACCAGTCCTTGAAATTCATGTTCTACTGCCTGAAATATTTAATACGTCCCATGACGGGTAAATAATGATCAGTTCAGGAATACGTAAGGTCACAGAGATGATGAAAAATGTGGTGTATTACTTAAAGCCATCTCTCAAAAGGATACCCAAATCCGACTACATCACATCAGCCTGATAACTGCCATGTTTGTTATCAAGCGTAAAAGCCCCTGTGGCGGCAGCAGATGACGGTGACAAAGAGGGAGGCTCTCGCACAGCTACTCACATGACTTCGACGTTCTTGCAGTGGGGGCCGCTCTGGGTCAGCTTCACGTCTTGAATGGATCTCGGAGGGATGAACTTGGAATGAGTGGCTATGCACTGGCACCGGAGTTCGGTTCCCATCCTTGCCAGGGCCCGACCTGTGAGCAGAAAAGACAGATCGTGGTTTGAGAGGCGGTCCTACCATCCCCGTGTCAGGCATAAAGCACGACTGCTCTATTTTAACAATATTTGCAATTAATAATACTGCATGTGTCTAAGCTGCCTAAATCCTCACGGTGTAAAGACCAGTTGCTTATTTGTCTCAGAGCAGCTAATGCACATTTAGAACTGAATTCACATCTTTTTGAAATAAATGCACATATTTTGTGGTTACTTGTACTGACCGCACGGTACAGTTAGTTGCATCATTTTAATATCTGGATTGACAAACTGGCAACTATCCAGAAGACAGAGCCCTAGATTTTTTCATTGATTGGAGACTTGTCCATGCTCCTGTGCTTATATTGTTTGTTCTCCCTTCCCAGCTGTATATTACTTGCTTGAGGCAGTACGATCGTTAAGGAACAAATAAAAGATCATAAACTGTTCTTTGTGTGGGAAGGGAGAGAAACATTCAAACACTCAAGAAGAAGATCCCGTCTGTGCCACACACGCTTCGAGTGAAGCAGAGAAACAAAGCATATTTCAGGTGCATCCTTAAAATTTTTCCCACAAGATGTCAGTAACTCTTCAGTGCAAGGGCTACCTGGGAGACGCTGAAAATCTCTGCAAAGAAACTAATTTGCTGCAACCAATATAAAGCTGCCTCTCTGCAAGGACAAGTGTCTGGGCAGATGCCTTGGCAATACTGCAGCCATGAGGAGCTTGGGAGGGATTTACTTGCCTTGAGACACAGCCGCTGAAATCAGGAGGAGAGCCAGGACAGCCACGAGTTTGCCGTTCATGATTAGAGAGGAGTTTTTGGCTGGGTGGTTCAGCTCTGGTTCTGTGGAGCAGTGACCTCTCTTGTCCCAGAGGATTGCGGATGCCTGGTCCTGGCGATGCGCGGGGCTTATATACGGTTTTGTGCCCAGCCTGTGTGCTCTGCGAGCACGGGGATTGCGTTAGAGGAATTTCCCAGATGGGGTAAAAATGAGTCACATGACTGTTGTGAAACGCCTTCCTAGATGACGAGGAATTACTCCGCTGAGAATGATATAATGTATTAATTGATTAAAATGTTGATATAATAGCCACGCATTCCAATTTCTTTTGTAGATTTTTGTAAATTTTGTGCTTTTTCTAATGCGTACCCTTATTTAGTAATAAAACTTTATTATGGTTTCGGTTATGTTTATGTTATAACTTTTTATTATTTTCTTCAGGGTAATAACTGTTCTTCATAGGAATGCCAGATCTAGGCTTGAGATATTTAGCTTCTTATCCCCATTTATGGTGATAGCTTCTACTTATCGCATTTTACACCAGTGGAAATCGGGCAGTGCTGAAACCACTGAAAAGCTTTTTTCACTGGGGTGAGGATTTTTACCTCAGCGTTATTTTGACCTTAATGATTTTATTTTTTTGTTCTTCTCTTTTTTTCTATGCAAGGGTCATCTTACAAAGTAAATTCACCTCTGATACTATCGGTTAGTAAAGGAATTGAGGCTGCACTAATCAAAGCTTCCTGTGGGAAGCAGATAGGGCTTTGAAAATCATTTTTCATGTCAAATGTGTTGAGGAATGATAAAGAGAGGAAACTTTGAATGCAAACAAAATAGCGTGACCTGCTGAACACAACTGCTTGTGTTTCCTTTGTGCGTCTAGATAGTTTGAATAAGTCTTTGCTGTAATCTTTTTCACTGACCGTAACCCTAGCTCTTAGCAAAGGGAAATAGCGGTAAGCATTATGGCCCTGCTGTAGACATTTCTGTTAAAGAACCTCATTGCACAAACACTCAGGGTTTATTTTCGTTGGTGGTAGAGCTATTACCTTGTGAGGGAGACAATTTCAAGGGAAGACTTCGGCTCAAATGCCTATGGGTCGCTTAAATGAAAATTTGGTTTTTTAACCTGTCTGGAGTGCATGTGATTAGGAGAAGCCATTCTGTTTCAGTGCCATAAAAACATTGTCCTTTTAACCATGATGACTTTCGCTGCCTCTCATCTCCAACCTCAGAGCTTCATGTTTCTGTGATCTGTGTCCAACTCTGAGGAGTTCGTAAACACTCAATTAGCTTAACCTGTAAAGCATTATGAGTTATCTATAGTAATAATTTAATAATTTGCCCATAACTTATTATGGTTTTATTGTGTGCCGTTTGTCATTAACTTACTTGATAAAAGGAACTTTGTCATGAAAATTCATCTGTTTCCCATCACTGTCAGCTGGCCCGAGAAAAGATATCACCGAGTTTGTCTCTCCTGTCTCTTACTGAGTGTTAAGTCAACAAAAGATACCGAGCCTGACTCCTAATGGTGCTTCTCCTTAGCTGTATGTCTTAGAGAGCTTTACTGAAAAATACGTTTAGTTCTCTGAAGGCATGAAAAACAAGAGGATTTTACCAGGTACTGAAGGTTGTGTTTTGTTGTTTTTTGTTTTATGACGTTGTATATGTTATGTTAAATTAACAGAGGGGTTTCCCTGGCGTCAGATTGTAGATGTTGGAGCTTTAACCAGTTTACTTGGAACGAGGTTTTGCTGATTCTTTTCTTTTGGGTTTTCTCTCTTTCTCTCTGTGCCTCTGCATGTGTATGCACACACAGAGAGTAATTGAAACTATATTAGGGATCCCGCTTTTCTTAATTACTATTTGCCGCTTTAATATCTAATTTTAGTGTGCACTGAAATGCCATTAATGTTCAAGGCAAAAAGGGAAAATTCCCCCTCAAATCCCCAAGTAAAACCAATGACTGTTTGTCCTCCTTCCTTCTAGACTCAACTGTTTCCTGCGTGTGGCAGCGAAGGATCTGCAGAAATCCCCAGGTCAAAAGTGAAGCCATGAGCTTTCTCCGCCTGTGTGATTAACCCTGCCCCGGAGCTAAGAGTAAGTGTCTAAAAGAGCAGGATGTGTGCAATGAAAGAAAAATCCACTATGTTTTCCAAGAGCTAAAGCATCTCCTCTACCTGCACTCTTTCTCTGATGTGCCACAGTTTCATCGGGACTGTGTGAAAGGGGTGTAATAGGGATGATAGTGGCGTTAAAAGGTCGAAACATGAGATCAAGCCCAAAGGGTAGGCACTCCTAACCTGTGTTCCTGGGAGTGCCGTGCTTTGCCCAAGTTCTCCCTACATCCCTTCATCACTTTGCCCGGGATCTCATCCCAGCCCCTGCCGATGGCAACTCCAAATCCATTATCCGAGGTTGGCAGCGTGTGTTTTCCTGCCAGCCGTCAGAGATGACTTGTGCAAATGGAATTGCGCTCCTTTTGAAGGGCAACGTCACTGAGCGAGCTGATACCGCCGCAAGCAGAGACCTTCCATGCTTAAGCCAGTTAAAAACACGCTTGTACTGAACAAACCACCAGTTATGCAATAGTCTGATTACTGCTGAAAAGGGAAGTAAATCCCTCCCTTGCCTGTGTTTTAAGGCAGGGTATAGGATGTGTTCTCCGTGCTGCAGGATGGAAACTAGTCGTTTTTCGTGACTCATTGCTGTGTCTAACGAACACAAAAGTCAAAAGGGAATCTTTTGGGATCTTGACTGAGTCTTTGCATGTAGCGTCTTTGCATGTAGCCAAGGACCCCCAAAGACAAGGGACGTGGTGGTGGGGATTCAGGTGTTCTCTGGTGACCAAGACCATCATGAGGGATGGGGGAGAGCTGAGCTCCAGTCCCTTACTGTTTTGAGTCACCCCAATTCCAGAGGAAAACTCCAGCTTCTGGGCTGATAAAGTTACTCTCTATGAGAAAATTAAGAATATGTCTTGTTTTAGGCAAATTCAAACCTCTCACTTGAGAAGTTCTGCACACAAGACCCCAAAAGCCCGGGAGACAAAGCCTTCGCTGGAACGAGGGTTCAGCCTGTGCAAGGTGAGCTCTGGCAACTCCTGTCTCCTCTCTACCAGCTACTCTTGTTCCCCAGGTTAAAAATCCCACTCTCTTCTGAAACCACCTCCTTTTCCCCACAGAGGGCTTAGCCCTCGCCTGCTGTTCCACTCGACCTACAGAGAGCAGAAGGGGCAAATACAGGGGCTGGGAAATAATTGCTGCCGCTGCTCGGAAACTGGGCAGAGTGCTGTGCAAACACTGGTGGAATTTACAGCCAGGCAGATGCCTAAAAAGCAGAATGTCTGATAGACATCTGGATCTTGACTTGCTATATGAGGAAGTGGTAGCAAAGAAGGAAGAAAAGCTTAGGTCACTTTGTGATTTTTTTTCAAACTTGCGTCTAAATATAGATAGTTACGCGCCCTTAGTCACATCACGATAAGCGCTGGACTTTCCTGAATCCCTCTGGAATCACAAATAGCAGTACAGCTTTGTAGCTAATTGGCCTTTTAATTTATGTATTTATAAATATAATAGTATAAGTATGTATTTATGTGACGGCATATTTATTTATGATAGATGTTTCAGCTCCGCTTGAAAACAGTCGATTCTGTATTGAAGCTTTCAGTTAAAAATTGTTGTGGGTTAAATGAAATGTTTCATTTGATCCAATTCAATATGAAAAGTCATTGACAATATTAATATAAGGTATCTAGTAATACTGGAAAATGATACATTAATATTCTTTATAATATTAACATAAAATACTAGCAAATATCACCGAATATTCATATTAAAAATAAAATCCATCTACTTGGGATTAACAAAGGAGATGCTAAGTCCAACTAGAGAACTGCTAGGGACCAGCAGCTGGGGTTTTACCTGCTGTGTGAAAGCTGCCTTTATTGCTTTAGTTGCAGTTCCCTTTCATGAGTTTGGCAGGAAGTGTTTTCTGACTGTGGAAGTAAGATATGGAAGTGGCGGGAGGAAACACGTGGTAAGTTTTACGAAGTTCGTGCCGGGAACTTTTGACTAAATTAGAAGCGCTCAGTAGACATAATATACGCCATGCATTCTTCTCCGACTCCTAATATGTTGCTTGCTGTTGCCTTACAGTCTGCCTAAGCTACAGCCAACGCAGCTTGGCGGTGGTAGCCTCCTCCTCCCACCCTGGGGCTCGGAACGCCCAGCTCCACAGGGCAAGCGGGGTATTTTTGCCTGCAGTCCTCCATTGCTCTGACCACGTATCCCTGGTGATTGCTGCTAGAATCTGCTCTTGAGCGCTTTCTAGCCTCAGAAACTAGGTTTATATTGCCAGGCATAAACAACATGTAGCAAATCATTAATGGAAAACATCTTTAACACCCTTTTTGAATGTAGAAGGAAATTATCAATAAATGCAATAGGAATTAACACAATAAACCGATGTTTGGTCTTATAAGGAGTCTCCTGGACCCTTGAGCAGTAACATTTAACTTAATTAATATGTGAGGTGCAAAATCCTTTTGCAAAGCAAAACCTGAGAGAAAAAAAATTGCAAAATATTTCCCATTATATTAAAATAAATAATGTGTTGTTTTCTTCAGAAACATGAGTTCTATACTTCTTTTTGTGTGTGTATATATATATATATATGTATGTGTGTCTCTGCCTTCATCTTCCTTCATCTATAAGTGGAAACTACAGCACCATAAACACCACTAGATGAGGAGTGGTCAGCCTAGAATGCCTCATTTTTCTGTGAGCTTTGTTATTTTTTCCTATGTCAATCGCTTTGGCTGCTTCCTGCAGTGAGTTTCACCTGGTAGTTTATTCCCTAATGAGTGAGTCTCCTAAGGTCTTTCTGCGGTGCGTTACAGTTGAGCCTAGTCTTTACTACTCCTCATTTAGTATCATCAGAATACTTCAGCTCATAGAAGGACCTTCCCAGACCACTTCTGGGTATGCCACACCAAATAGGGCAAGCTGGTGTAGGAATCCGTGGGTCATGTCCCTTTATCAAAAAAAGCTGACCTTTTCATTCTGTCCTTCCTTTCTAGGTATTCACCTGTTATGTACCCATTTCCCAGGCTTCTTTTTTAGCCTCATCATTTCTAATGTTTGTTGAGTGTTGTGAAAGGATTTCAGAAAGACAATCTGACTATCTATACCTGTGGGACACATCTGTAGGCTCGTTGTCACCTTCAAAGGACTGTAACAAGCGTGTGAGAGAAGACTTCCTTCAAAGCTACACAGACTTTTCCTTATGTTTATTCACATGCTCACTAATAGTCTCCCTTCTATTTCTATTTTAAGTAAGGCCATTTAAGGGTAATGAATTTCCTCTTGTTTATTCTTGCCCGTACAGCACTAAAACACATTCATTAAGCTTGAACTCCTTGATTCATCACAGCTAGAATTTTAGATATAGACACAGCAAAGGAACTAAGTAGAATCAGCAACCGCCTCAGGGAAAAAAAATAATCAGAAGCAGTAACGTAGCAGAAGTGTTGTTCTTTGACATTCTCATCAGCAAGTGTTTCCTCTCATTTCATATCCTTGAAAAACTCCAGCGTGTATTTTCCCTTGACTTTTCTTTGATTGGTGACTCAATATTGTCTCTGGCCCTGTAATTAGATTAAGTATAAAGTGAATTCAGAAATCTATTAGTGAAACAATTGTCATTCATACAAGCTACAGGAAGAGCAATAGGTGCTCACAAGTTGTTAATGACCTATTTTTATTGTATCAACCAGTTGACATATGTGCAAACACAAAAAATCCTGTGTTTACACGAGTACTGCTCCAACAGAAAGGATTTCCATAAACCTGTGTCCAAATTGTGCGAAGCAGGGGCATGATTGTCCCCATTTACAGCATTGAAAGCTAATAAGCTTAGGAATGCCAGCTGTACGTCTGAATTATACCCAGAAAGAGGAGGTGAGTCTTTTAGAGCTAGATTTTCGGAGTGTCAGACATGCCGCACGGTCGTGCTGCCTCTCGGCAGATGTTTAGGTGCATCATACCTGTGGCCTTTCGGATGGCTATGGGTCATGGGTGGCATCAAAGCTAGGAAACAATTTTGGTCCTCGGGCATTTAGAAGTATAGATTTAGAGAGAACTGCTGGAAAGAATTCCTGATGCCAGAAGAGGGTGGTTTTCATGCCAAGAAATTAAAGTATGCCTTCTAAAAACAGCTTTCAGCTGAAGCTGTTGCAGTAAAGACAGTAACTTACCTGGCCCAAATAGCCTTTAGAGTGAGCTGGACGCAGGGAGCAGTGGGTTGCAGACACACTTGTCTGCCACCTTTCAGCGTAGCTCTGCCGAGAACCCCACAGAGAAGTTAAGGCCGGGGCATCCCTCCTACTCTCCTAATGATTTGACGTTTAGCTTAGCTATTTGTCAATTCCATAACCGGAGGGCATGGTACGTGCTTTTGCTTATTAAACTTGTTTGATATTTTCCAGCTAGAATTTCTGAGAGAACTTGGGAAAAATGAGTTTCCTACACTTTTTCTATACTAGGGCATTTAAGTTTGGGGCTTTTTTTAATGAATGGTGTCAATATAGGTGTTTATGATGCAATCTTTTTAATGAGCCTGATAAATTTTCTATTTGGTTTCTGTTCTCTATCTGGTCACAGTTTAGCAGATCTTTCAGGAACTTAATTATCTTGGAAACTTTTTTTTTTTTTTAAACTCAAGCCTAGCTGAAATTACCAGTTACTAGTGAGGTGGAACTGAATGGCACGCAATGTTGCACCGAGGGTATGGCAATACAGGTATTATTGGCTTATGAAACCATAGTGAAAGTGTAAAAAACTTGAACGCTCCCTTCTGTTTACATGAGTGCATTGATCCAATTCATGTGGGTAGTTCCTGATGTGATTTTAACCGAAGCTTACCTTATCTTTTTTCTTTACACTCACATGAATTTACCATTTAAGTTCCACACTCCTCGCGCAGGGAAATGCTCCGTACACAATTCTGACGTAGGGAATAACTTGCGGCGTTTCAAACTTGGCCACACACAGACCAACTTAGTGGAAACCATTTTAATTCATTTCAATGGGATCAAGATTGTGTCTCTGATTGATTCTTCATTGTCTAAATTATTAATCATGCCCTGAATGCGTATGGGGATCTAATTCTGTCCTCTGATGGTGGATATTAGCATAGAGAGACTTTTAAAATACCGTCTGGAAGGGGCTTGTAACTCTGGCAGGAAATTAGCTCATTCCTTTGGATAGAAGGCCTAATACCTTATACTTAGTGTCGATGAGGCTTTGCGAGGGATCTGTAATTCCGCCCAAAGTAAATAAGTAACTAGGGTGTGAAAAGCCAAGTCACTTCCTCCTATTGAAAGCAAGACGCTATTTTGCAAAAGCACTTACATGATTTCCACATTTTTGCAGCGAGGTCCTCTTTGGCTTAATGTCACATTCTGAATAGCCTTGGGAGGGATGAACTTGGAATGAGTGCTCCTGCACAGGCACTGGAAGCCTTTTTCCTCTGTCTTCGCCAGGGTCCTGCTTGTAGAACGACAATATTTTATATCTAGGTAGATGAACAATCTCATTATTTGCTCCTTTGAAGGAAAGAGTATTCCCTTCTGTCAGCCTTACTGTTGTTACTCAGACGCTCTGATTTCCCGAAGACTTTGAGGTAAAATTAACTGCATCTGCACAACAGCAGCAGGTGCATTTTCAGAGCTCTTGGTATACAGTTGCATTTGAAGTTAAAATTGTATATGTCTAAGTGAAAATACCTAGATGTTTTCATTGCGCGTTTGTGCCCGGCCAGATTCTACACCTAAATTGCATCACTTGAACAAAGTAGATTAACGTCATTAACTATGTCCACATATTGTTTACTAGTTTCTGCCATGATCATCTGCCCAGATTCTTTATTTTCTTCTGCAAATTGCATAATTCTTGCTTTGAGGAAGCACTACCATCAACCCGCCTACCAAGAATTAAAGTGCAAAGAGGAGAAAGCTGTCATTTGGAAAAGAAGAGATGTATGGACACGTTTAGAAAAAAGGTCCTGTCCTAACTGAAACATGGGGTAAGGCATGTATTACGGCATAAGAATAAACCAATTTCCTGACAGAAATGTATTTCACCCCCAGAAACAGCCACAACATCCGAACAGATGCAAATACAAATGAAGCTTTTTATTTCTGAATGACAGTTTATTGAAGACGCACATGGCTTGAAAAACGTCAACAGGAACAGAGCATAAGCCCACTTGCATTTGCATATTTATTATATATTTCTAATATATATTTCTAATATAATAGATAAACAAATATATTACATTTATTCATTGGTTATGTGAGTTTTAAGAAATCATTTTCTCACCTTCTGACTCGGTCATTAAGACCAGATAGAGAACCTAAGCAACAGCCGGAGATTTGCCATCCATTGCTGTGCAGAAGTTTTCCTGTTGCCAGGCGTCCTGCGCTGGTTCTCCTTCCCACCAGGTTTTATCCTGGAAAGGTGCATTCCCAGCAGCCTCGTTGCTCAACAAGTGCTCTCCAGCACAACCTGGGGGTCTGCATACACTGGTTTCCCAATGCGTGACAGTGTTGCGTAATAAATCCACATCTCGGCACAGGCCGTTCAGTGGCACTTCAGAATTCCCTAAATTATTTCTGCTGCTGTATATTTTTAATTATTTCTTTAAATTGTGATTATTAACCATCACTTTCTGTTTGCACTTCTTCATGGGACGTTAGTTTTAAGCAGTTTTAAGCTTGGAAATCAGCACAGCATTACCAGGCATCCCCCCAGCCTGAAATAAAGAGACTTTCTTCCCCCCTCTCTGAATGTAGAATTTCTGTTCGGCTCTTTGCATTGAGTTTAAATGCCTTGTGCAAAAACTTTTACCCAATATAATTATGGGAACTTTTCATCCCAGTCTTTTGGACTATATTTTGGTATGACTCCAAAGTGAAGTCAAGACATAAGTAATCTGTGTTGTTCTCTGAAAGGAATTTGTCTTTATCAGTTCAGCTAAAAGGATTTAGGTGCTTAATTCTGTACTGAAAAGCCTCGCTAGTCACTGGACAGGAATTGATGAGCTTAAAATGACAGAGACATTGTCACCTAAGTCACTTAAGCTCTTTGGAAAATTTCGTTTGTTTAGAATAGGAGAAGAGAAAGTATCTGACAATGAGAGCCGTAATAACACCTGATTAAAACAAGCACTAAGGAAGTTATTTGTTTTTCTTTCTAAGCTCATGCGTCTAGAATAATCATAGGTGTTTAAAACGTCTCGTAAGCGAAATCTCTCAAGTATTCCTCAGGAATCCCTTTCTAGAGCGTGTGCGGTTTAGTCATTGGGATATCAGATATTCTTATTTTTGTGAGGGGAAGAAAAGGTGGTCTCAAGGAAAGAAGCTGGGCCAAACTGTGATCTGGTAGAATACGTTGTCCAAGGGAATTTGAGTACTTTACTAAAATTAAGAAAGCAACTGGGTTTTGAAAAGAAGGAGCCTGCCATTCACATATGCCTGGGTACTGTACGTAGGGGAGATGGCAGTTTATCCCAGACATACGCAGTCTCTGGCACTGGGGACCAGGACAACATTTTGGGATTGTTAACTAGTTCATAACTAGTATCTCAGTGTGAAAATATTTTACCAGGAGAATTAGTAACTTCATGGAGTCCGAGTTCCACTTTGGAGAGATGGGATCGGCAAAGCAGAAACAACACAGCCCAGCGCACGTCTGCCAAAGGCAGTCACCAAGTCAAAAGAGCTGCGGTCGCTGTAACATATTTTTGGCAGTGTGAGGGTTGATGTTGAGTTACGAAGAAAGGTGTCTTGTGAGTACACACGTGAAAGAAATGCAGTATTTTATCACTTCTAGCCAGCCTGTCATGTCTCACCAATGAGCAATAACCTGTGGAAAAAGGAGGGATACGGTTCAGCTGCTGTGCAGATGCCCTCCCTGGGGTCCTGGGAGTACAGCCATCGCTGACGTTTTGGACAGAAGAATTAATGAGAAGAGCCCTTGCTTGGCCATGATTCAGCTTCCAGTAATTTGATTGGGATTTTGCCAGTGACAAAGGTTACACGCTTACTGTAAATATCTGCACAGCGCTAAAGCCAGTGCCAGTCCTTTAGGATATGCATGTACTTTTATGGGTGTGCATATAAAGTCATTCTTCCCCACCTCTCCCCATTCCTGGCTGATATTTCTAATGTGCTTATCTCCAAATTTGATTTCTGAAAGAAGCCAGCCTGTCAACATCACTCGGAAAACCGGAAGGCTTAGTGCAGTAAGACGTGTCTGAACAAAACCTGTCCCCTTGAGACACTTTGTCTCCTTCACATTCCGAGGATGAGGTCTGGCGGGCTGCGCGATGCAGCGCTGGGGACGGAGCAGAGATGGGGAGAGGGAGCAAAGCGAGGTTGGAATAGTTGTCATCTTGCACAACAGCTTCCTCAAATAGCACCAGCAACTCCCTTTTTATCTTGCACCGTGAGCAAACAGGAGCTGTTTGTGCAGCTCCTGATTGGAAAAGACCAAAATAAAACAAATATCAGAACATTTGCTCAACTTTCCCATTTTCTCGAGCGTTTGCTGCTCGTATTCTAGCCATTGCTTTGTAAATCGCTGTGTACAGGCAGACAGTGGCCATACAACCGGAGCTCTATTTCTTAGGATTTCTCCTGAGGTACTCCTGCCTCCTCACTGGAATTAGGGAGGATGCTTAGTGGCTTCCTTAATGTTTATCAGGTTTCCCTGCTTATTTAAGATAACACAAAACTTTGTTCAGTGCCAGATCCGCAGCTGACGTGCTGTCTGAGCACCGCCGCTGCTACGGCCCTGGAATTTCTGTGACTAACCAGTTATTTGTTCATTGCTTTCTATCTGTG
The DNA here is from genome assembly GCA_013400035.1 of Rynchops niger. Taxonomy (NCBI): domain Eukaryota; kingdom Metazoa; phylum Chordata; class Aves; order Charadriiformes; family Laridae; genus Rynchops; species Rynchops niger. The sequence goes on from VXBH01007179.1 coordinate 345,685, forward strand.
ACTTTTATCACCCAGACCTCTGAAAACACCGAGTCTGGCAATAAAAGAGGAAAAAAGTAGATCGTTTTTATAATTCCTCCTATAGGAAACCATCTGCACCCACAAGAGGCAGGAATGTGCTGTTGTTATTAGCTGCCTCGCACAACTCAGCCACCGCTTGCCCTTCTGAGATGCCGGTACGTGATACAAAATGAAAGAAAATGCATCCTCTTTTTCAGTTCTGTATTTCAATAAGGAAAATAATAACACACAATACCGAAGTGAAAACATTTCAAGAAGCATTTATTAGGTGCATAAACATAAATATTTCCCATAAATAAATAAATATCGAAGAACAACTGCATTCTTATACAAAAGTAAATAAATATGCAAAAGTAAATAAATATAAATAATCATATAAATGAAGTGCTTTTTTTCTAACTGAAAGATGCCATTAAAATATATTTTTATAGCTCCACAACACTAACTGACAAGAAATAGTATCCTGAAAACAATGGCACAAAACCTGATGTCTCGGAATTTTGGCTTCCTAATTTTGCAAGCTCCCCTCTTCCAGCCAGCGGCCCGCTCTGGGTGCAGTGACCTGGGTACAGCTGATGCTGCCCGTCTGAGCTGTCCTGGAGAGAACCCTCCCTCGCCTTTTCCTAAACTGTTAGCGAAACGGGAAGGTGTCATTTAGTGAAAGCTCTGCTGAGAGCACACTGCACCGATCCAGCAAAAACAACTCCAGAGCTGTCTCCATCTCCTTCCACAAGCCAGTTTTTCTGCCTGCTTGTTCTTTTATTAGTCGTTTCTCTCCTATATAAAGGCACCTCTTTAAAAGACTTAAAGGACTGTTGTCCACTAACTACAAAACCAGGGAATCCATAGTGTCTAGATGCTGTTAGAAGTGTGAGTGCAGGAGGCAGGAGGAGGTGAGCTGCCAGAAGCTGGATGAGCGTCTCTCCCATTTTTGCCTTCCTGGAAGAGTTTGGACATTTTTCTTCTTCATCTTAGGACACTGTCGCAGGTTTGGCATTTGCCCTAGAAAGAAAGAAAATGGGAAAGAGACAATGAGAACTTGTCCACGGAACGGGTATCACTCACTGGAATCAGATGGAACCCACCACTAAGGGTTTGTGCTTCTGGGTCCAAGCCCCTTAACAGCTGGTGCCGAACCTGAGGGACACTGGGACATTGTGAGCTTTTCACAAGGACTCGGTAACTGTGGGCTTCCATAGTTTGATGCCCCATTTTTCCCCCACTCATCTAAACGACATTGGTTTTGAAAAACTGACTGTTGCTTTCTACCATTGCAAGCAAGAGAAAGCCAGTCAGTTAACGCCTGGATTTCCTGAGCGCTTGAGCTGCAGGTTTTCAATACGCTCGTGCTTTACGAGAGCTGGAGCTAACGCTCACACGGGGTGTGTGGCACAGCAAGGGCTTGAACCTAACGCTGTAAGGAAAGCTCAAAGCAATCACAGTGTTTGTCCCACTTAGTGAACACAAACGCTAGCACCTGCCCGAGGAGACAATTTTTTAACACTTTGCGCAGTACATGTTTGCTGGCTCACTTTAAATAGTTTTTCGATAAGCCGTGCTCATTGAGAACAAATGACTCACTTGTCTAGAATGGCCTTGATGATGAGCTTCACCCAGGGAGCAGTGGGCTCCAGGCACACCTCTCTGCCGTCTCGCAGGGTGGCTCTGCAACAGAGGAAAAAGGAAGGGAAAAGGTCTACTGAGTGAATTCCAACGCACTTTCTCTTTTCTCTCATAACAACATTCTAGGCGTACGCTTACATCCTCTCCTTTGCTTTAAGCTGTATCGGCTGAGGCTATGGCCTAACATAAAGTTGTTTTGTTTTAAATGGTTTCATGTCTTCTCATATCTGTTTGTTTGAATGCAATAAATAATTTGCAGGGCTCTCACTCTTTTCAAAATTGCTTCTCCTTTTTCCCCGGCTTGCTTTCTATTTGTGATGGTGCTTATCTGAAGGGCTAAATCTTTCCGTCTTGCTTCAGAAACCCTACTGCCCAGTCCATAGGAATTTTCTTACAGTAGGAGTTACGGAACTGTGACCAGATTCTATGATTTGTCTGCTAATAGTAGTTTTTTCATTGACTTAAGTAGAAGTGTGATCGTATTTTTGACCTAGCCATTAAAGTTCATGTTTTGATCACTTGCTCCGCAGGACTCTTCTCATATGCTGGTAGAATTCAGACTCCCAGAAAGTTTTTTGCTGTCTGATGACTGCGGGTTTAGGTTGAAATATTGCAGGGTTTTTTTAAAAAGTAGAGACTGGCAAAACCAACACGCAACTCGTATCATGTAGCGTATTGTTTGCGAGAGCAATGAGCACTGCTGTTCTGCATTTTGAGTAGCTGCGCCTGCTGGCTTCTCACATCTTTTGGAGAACGCTTACATCAGCCTTAATGTAAAATCTGTTTCCTTCTTGTTAAGTAATCGGGAGGATTTTGCAAAAGCACTTACATGACTTCAACGTTCTTGCAGTGAGGTCCACTGGGGGTGAGGTTCACGTTTTGAATGAACTTGGGATGGATGAACTTGGAATGGGTGCCTACGCACTGGCACCGCAGTTCAATGGCTGAGCGTGGCACGGCCTCACCTGTAAAACAAGAAAAAAAAATAAAAGGGTGGGCTGTTTCACTCTTCCCACAGGAAGCACAACCTGTTCTTTTTGCTTACAGTATTTGAAGAGTTATTTGTAAGACAGCATAGTAGCTCCCCATCAGCATTTACACTCGCTATGAGTTATGAGAGCTTTAGGAAGGATTTCTTTACCTTTTGTTCCAACGGCTGAGATCAGGAGAAGAGTCAGGACAGCAGCCGCAGCCTTGCCCATCATGATGCAGGAGTGTTTCTTCCTCGTGTCACCCGGTTCCGTGGTGAGGTGATCTCCCGAAGCTCCAGGGGTGGCCAGTGCCTGTGCTCTGGGACCTGCCGTGTCTATATAGCGCCCTGGGCTTCCCCCGCATGCCTGGGTCACACCAGGGGAAACTCCGAACCAGTGAGGTGCCTCTGCGAAATGAGTCACAGGTAAGTGGGCAAGCCCCTTTCCCTAGATGGCCACAAAATTGCTTTTCATTAGCAGGAAACACTGCATTGATTAAAGAAATACAAAACCAGAATATGTGCAAAATCGCCCTGCACTTAGCTTTGTGGGATCCGTAGGGTTTCTGTAATGCTCTATTTCTTGTGATTAGTTTCATCTGAACCTTCCTACTTTTGCTGTTACCACTGTCTTATTCTTTGTAAATTTCCACTTTTGGTGGAAGACATCTGATCTCTGATTTTTCATCTGTGTGTCTTTGGGCTTTGGTTTTTTTTTCATTTTAAGGCATGACAGAAGTAGGAGGTAATACTTTGTAGAAAGGATAGGTACTAGAACTGGATTTTAATTAGGTCCCCTTGTCCTTCTATGCAATTGCATCTTAAAAAATCTTTCTTTATGTGCTGCGATAACTTCTGCAGAAATACTTACAATACCTTTTGGTACATTAAAACCTACCACCGCTGAAACAAGCAACGGAATCCAGGCTGACTTTGTTGCACTACTGAGAACATATGGAATATAGTATTATGATATGATGAATTGCTTCGCCTAACCAGGTGGATTTTTTTGGAGGATGAACTGCTTCCTCTGAAGCCAAAACTTCTTAACTGTTTGCTGCTTTGAATATGGGCAGAGGAAGATGCTAAAAGCTACTGCAGGATTCTGCTTCTGAAATAAATTGAGGTGCTTTTGCAAATTTGAATTTGACCCTGTAAAGAGGAGATTTCTTCTGATTATGGTAGAATGAAAGGAAAAGTGAAGATGAGATCATGAACAGGATTATTCAGATGAAGTCGGAGATGTACAGCCATTTTTATTAACAATAGAAAATAATACTAAAATACAAGTGTACTTTTGGGGGGTTAAACATTAAGGAATCCCGTTGCTGTTCTTCTGCCAGGTCATGGAGGCAATCAAAGGATCAAAGCATAGGACCAGATATGAATGCACATAGGTTTATTGGTCTGTGACTCATCATGGAGGACACAGATTTATGTATGCCAGACTGAAAGTCACTTAATATTCCCCTATATATCAGTGTCCGTAGTTTTACACAATGCTTTATAAATACTCTTAGAGGATGTGTTCTGAATAGTAGCCTAGTAAGATGTGTAGATATGGGATTAAGCACCTGTTTTTCCAGTAAATTTTCAGCGTGCAGTGAACATAGCTGGATTAGCTAATGTGAGCACGTAAGCTCTTGATTACAGCCCTTCTGTGCAAACCAGAGGTTGGCCTAGCGAGTGTCCTCTCTTCAACCACGGCCCTCAGCAGACGGCTGGGATTGTGTAAGAAAAGACGACGTGTGTTTGAGACTTATCCCTAACAGTCTCCTGCTCTGAGCCTGGCTTCGTTTGCTGCCTCCTGATTCTTCTATGGGAAAACAAGAGTTAGATATTGATCCTTATCCCTGATCTCTGTCTCCTTCATAATTCTATAGCCCTTCGTCTCATCTCCAGGGGATCTCTTTTTACACAATGTTATTCCGTTGCCGATAGCAGCACAGACTGGGTTGTTCATTCCTATCTCTGGACTTTTTAGTGCCCCCAACACACTATTTCCACGCACAGCAAACTGTTCATAGAAATGAAAGTCAGAGTATCAATGGAAACGTCTTCGGGCCTGCATACGAGGAGATAATGGACGTATACATGGCACTATCTGAGGAGTGTAGACCTCTTCTCTAAATAAACCCGAGAAACTGTTCTTTGTCTTCAATTTCATTAATGGTTTTTATTAAAGCAAAGATAAAGTTATTGCTTCTGTAATGTATATGCAACGGAGGTGTTACTGTCTTCTTTGCATAAAACCTACTGCCCGTTCTGTTTTAAGGAAGCGTTATTTCTGCTTTCTGGATCCAGACGGATAAGATGTTTGTGGCTATTGTACATTATTCAAGTATAAAGAAAGGGCTTCAGTGTTTTACAGTTATCATATATGACATAATGATTACAGTATAATGCATCTTGATATGGAGCAATGGGAACACGTGCGTAGGGTTCTGGAGCCCGTGTTTTGACTTGCAATTTAAGAGGCAGTGAGCAGAATACTTGGCCTGCAAAAAACCCACAGTCAACAAAGATAAAATTCCTTTTGTGGTTACAGAGAGAAGTCAGAAAAGATGAACCATGAATGAAAAGATCACATGTTTTATTGTAAACTCTTGTGATTTGGGTGAAATTGAGGAGCCTCTGTTTCAGTTTATGTACAAGGACCTAGTTTTGGAGACGTGAGGCGGGTGAATTAAAAGCTGCTGAATTTCTAATGCATACAGTCTCTGACTGAAGAGAATAAGCCTTAAGTGTGAGCATTGTAAACAATATCTGGTAGCCTCCAGATGAATAAATACTGGTTTTGTCATAAGGGTCATAAATATAGCTATTGAGAAGCTTCCATTTTCTTGGCGTAGGAGTGCCTTAATACCTACCAAGTGATAAGGCTTCTGAGAAATGGTGGGCTTATCAGCAATGTATGACACACAGGAATGCAGGCTCTCCTGCGTCCAATTTTTGACATTGATGTGTGGTGCAGAAGTCCCTGTCCCAAACACACGGCAAACTGGTACGTGCTAGATTAGTTCAAATCAATCTGTAGGTGCTACCACAGGCGTAACATTCACTAATTCCACTACCAAGGCTTCCGCGTGAGTTATGCTGTGGCATAGCAAAGCGCAAGAGAGAGCTTGAGGTACCTGAGTGTGAAGAAATTGGAGTTTCTCAGATCATTTTCAGTATGCTTCTCCCCAACTTTCCCTGACTTGTGAGTGACCCTGAACTTTACATTTCCTTATGCTCCCGTGAGCAGTGGGGAATTTTTTTTTCCCCTAGGAAACTCCTGGCACTGCTCTGTCCTCACCTCTCTCAACGATTGCTCACCGGTATCTTTAGAAATCCTGCCTCATGCCTGGAATTTTAGATCCAAACATGCAAAAGATCATTTAGAAATAGCTGAGCAGCTGACTCGGTGACTGTGACAACTCCTGTTGGTTTTTTTTTTTTTTTTAAAGAATACCAGGTTCAGCGGAAAAGGGTAGTCCTGCTTGAGCTTTAGATTTCCTTCAGGCAAATTCTTTCTCTTATTTTCTTATACTTCTGTGACCCTCTCTGCAAAACCTGTGCATACTTTTGATCTGCAAAGGGAAAATGTCTTAACTTCTTTGCATCTTTGTCTGGCAGTCTGGGTGCCTAGTGTCACGTGTATTTTGGAGGCGAGACAGCCTCTGCTGTGAACCTTACCTGAGGCAACCTGGCTGACTTGAGAGGGCCAACCACAGAAATTGCTTACAGTTACTAATACCATAAGTATATGTCTTTTCTCCCTCTTTCTTAATTAGATAGCAACAAAAAACGCAATATTTTAAGTTTGCCGGCTGACACAGTGAATGATTTTTATATGAAAGGTATGGAATAAAGGGCTGTAAATAGAAATGGAACCATGAGATACATGTTTAGTACCGATCTTCCTGATCTGCTTCAGCAGTGTCTGGGCCAGCCCTCTACGAAAATACTCGTTCTCTTTTGTTTAGTTAATATGCAATTCTGAAAGCCTAACTCATTTTGATGAGCCCTTCTCAGGAAAGGCTCACTGGAATTCACGTGCTCGTCTCTGCCCCTCTTCCTGAAGCTGTTTATGCTTGACATCTACCACCATTAATGAGAATGGAAATTGCATTCGTTTGTTTCTAGAAGTGCTGGACATGAAGTTTATTTTCTGAATCCATCCTCTACTGGGCAGGTGTTACAAAGGTCAGTGTGCGAGTGCTTTAACAAAGGACTATCGATTAGTCATAAGGTTGCAAAAGTCTTCTGAGAACAAGGACGAGAGCGGGAGCTGCACTGTACCACACTGCTACTTCCTCCCAGCGCAGGAGATGATGATCCCTGTTCCTGTATCTTCCGTGCGTCCCGTGATTCTTGCTGCAGAGACGAACAATTGCAACACCTATGCTGGTGAATACTTTTTTCCACCTCCACTGCTGATGAAATCTCTGGTTTAGAGGCAGGAGAAGCACCTTCGAGTTCTGTCTCAAGAGTTTGTGGCACATGGATCTCCCTGCAGCACAAGCAAGCGCGCCAGCAATACACACTACTATAACATGTCTAAAACCATCGCTACCACTTCTTTCTCTCTCTGCTGATTTTTCTGTTAGCCGGCTTAATTTGCCTTTGCTCTTCTTGCTAGCTGTTCTGGATCCTAGTGCTATGCATTTGATACTCCACCCTTGCAGCTGGACTTCTGAAATTCATCAGTGGCGCTCTTGAGCATTGCTTCAGCAAAGCCCCTGAGCCTCAAGCAGAACAACTATGGTTGACTCTGAACTTTATCCACGCTTTTCAGCAGTTTGGAGGAATCCAAAATTGCAGTCCTTCCTTTCTGTGCCCTTTGGCCTATTCACAATACAATCAAAAGCCATTTACTGATCGGGTTTGATGGAAAATATCTGCCTTTGCATATTCCTGGGGTTTCCCCACATATGTAGTAACTGCATAGGAAATGAAGTCATCTCCAGAAAGGGAAGTAGTATTGGGAAAAATTAAAAAAAAAAAGAAGAAGAAAAGAAAGAAAACAGACAGGATGCGGCCTGAAGCATAATCAGGATGTTCATGCTATCAACATGCAGCAACTTTTTAAAGAAAAAGTGACCACTTTGGTTTAACTGCAGCAGTTGCATCTTTAAGGAAAAAAAAAAATCTCAATAGGATTACTCAGGGACTTTCCAGTATTTCAGCTGGTATCACCATGTGTTGTCTTTCCTATTAAATAAATACCTTTATTCATTAATCATCGTAAGTAACTGAAAGCCAATTACACCACATGAACCAAAGAGTTACTCAAACAAATATTTTATCTAATGCGACAAGGCCAAGACTTCCAGGGCTGAGCAGAAAGAGTAGCTGAGAACAAGGAAAGGGCTGGAGAAGATCCTCAGGAGCAGCGCTTGCTCCCGCTCCCTCCCTTGCTCCCTGGCCTCCCCTTTGCAAGCGTCTGTCCCCTCAGCTGTGCAAAACTAGACATTTGTTTTCTAGGTAGCCTTAATCTTCTTGAGGGGGAAGGATTAAATAATGACAGTTTTCCCAAAGTTATTGTATTTGCAAGCTTATTGCAAAGCAAAGCAAAGCTGAATTAACAGCCCTGTGCTACATGAGTATTGCAATTCTAATCATCCACCTACTGGTGTAAATCAGGAGTGAATGAAAATCAGTGAAGTCATGCTTCAGCATTGGCCTTAAATCTGAAGAGAACAAGGTCCTGAACTCAGAGGCAGTGAGATGATGTGAAGCACAACAGCTACTAGGAGACAGAAGAGGGTGCACTGGCCTCAAATTCCTCTGTGTAAATCATCCAGGCATTTTTTATTTTCAAAGTTTCAGCTGTATGGAGGAAAAATCAGTTTGAACTGGAGATAGAGAGAGAGAGCTTACGTGTATGCTTCTTGCCTGCAGCTGAGAGAACAAAGGGTGAAGACAGAAGAACTTGGCGAGGAAGGGAACGGCAGTCTGCATTTCACCCAGGAGGGACCATCCCCATTGTGTGGGAAGCTGGATCCTCGTGGGACTGATCCTTGAGCAGACTGTATGTGTGTTTACATGGCATGGAACCAAGTCAGAATTTTTAGCTCCTAAACAAAGACCTCTGACAGTGGAGCTGAGGGAAAACGCTCCTGACTAATTGCCAAACTGGAGGCCAAACTGGAACAAACGCGTCCTAAGGAATCTGCTTCTGGTGCAGTCCTGCTGGTCAGACACTGCAAAAACATGAGCTGGCTACAGGCAGGTAACTCTTCCCCAAGAATTCATTTCTGCTGGTTTATTTACAGGTCAAATATTTGCCCTGCTGAGTGCGTGGCATCGATTTTTGGAGATTAACAATTTGTGTTTGTTCTGCCCTGTGGTATTACGATTCTGAATATTTGCTGTGGAAGAGATTGGCTTTCCCTGTTGGTAGGTACAAATAAGGATTTGCGTTGCAGTTGCACCTGGGCATTCCACGTCCTCCTGCAGTTGTTAGAGATGCTGGGCAGAAGTCAGGGAAGTCAGCTGAGATGGGAACAGACCCCAGGTCCTGTCTCTTCCCACCCAGTGCTGCTCCTCAAGAAAAAAGCGCAAAGGCAGCACCTCCAGCGTACGCTTTTTCTGACTGGTAATGCTGTGCTGGAAGGCAATGGTTTTCAGGGGAACCAAACTTCTTTTTCTTGCCACTGGCTTTCCCTCTTCTTGCCTTCATGTTGTAATTCTGTTCCTACATCAAATTGAAAACCCCAGGGAATAATTTACATTATTCTGACTTCTTGGCAACTCCTGCTATAGAGAACTTCCTTTAACTCCAGTGGATTTTGTAACACTGATAAAAAGCAGCAGATCAAACAAATGCTTTCAGTATGACCTGTTTTGCCTTCTCCCATTCATAGATATGTAATAGCAAACCAGAATACTTGTGTGACAGAGAGAGTTTGTGAATTTACACCTTTTCTTTTCTTTCCAAGCACTAACAAGTAGCGCTCTAGATTTTTAAAAGCCCAGTGATACAAAGACAGAATTCATATTCGTTAAGCCTCCACAGATTGCCTGCAGTATTATAGCACTTTTGGAAAGCAACTCTATTTGCGTGTAAAGTTTCTCAGATTTTGTGAACTTGAAATTAAAAATACCATTATTTAGCAGTGTAAATCTATGTCCAACCGTCTTGGTAGTTGTACTCTGAATCATATCTTCTCACATCTAGTGCATTTGCAGCTCATCCTGGTGTTTTGGGGAAAGTGATGAAGCTCTTTAACTCTTCAAAGCAAAGTGACTTGACGGTCACCTTTAGCAATTCCTCAGGTGTGTCCTGAGCTTCTGAAAGCCCTAATCTCCCTCTGCCATTCCCACCCTGCCCTCTCTTCCCTATTATGCTTCAGTGTTTGTCCTTTCTGGGCTTGGATTCTCTTTGAATAAAAGGCATCTTCTCCTATTTCTTGTAGGAAAAGCATTTGTCATTGGGATTCAATGAAAGATGTGAAAATTACTCTTATATATCAATTTCTCTTATTTCCAGCCCAGACCTAATTTACTGTTATAAAAAGTAATGTAATCAGAATACGGGAATTTACGCACTTCAATTCAGCATAAACAGCTGTGTTGACACAGACCATTACTGGTCGATGCCAAACCCAAACGCCTGATTCTTTAATGTAGATCAAGGATATAAACCTACAGCACGGAGTATGATTTTCCCCTTTTTTCCTGAAGGTCTGCCAATACCTGTTTGTTAAGTCCCACCTATTGAGGTATCCCGTCCCAGTACACTTAACCAGGAAACCATCCATTATGAGCATAAGGGGGCTAGGCACCAGCCCACGTATGCAGGGGGGGTAGGCACCGAGCTGAATGTTTAACCACCCACACAAAACAATAACCCTTCCCCATTCTTCTTAGGTGTAATAACACGGGAGAGCTTGGGAACTGTTAATAGTCATTATAAGCTCTGATTCCAGCATATCTATTTTCATTTTCATTTCTGAGGCGGCATGCCTGACTGCACGCTGGCTGGCAGTCTTTCATAAGTTCATCTTGTCGATCACATATATTCTTCAGAAAAGATTTCCATTGCTTCTGCCAAACCTTCATGATTTCTGTGGTTTTGGAGGACAAAGTGGCTTTGATGAGGTTTAAAACATTCTGTCCGGAAAAGATTATAGTCCTGTATTCTAGTTTTACTGTTCCACTTGAGGCATTTGGCCAAGTTCTGTTCCACCAAACCCACTAAGGATTTGCTAGTCTCAAAGGACTTGAGGTGTTTTGAGACACTTTTTTTCTCCTTCATGCTTAGTGTGTCCTTCCTAGCAATCTTTGAGATGGTCCAAAAGCAGCTCTGACTTTCCCACTCCCCAGGAGGTCTGATGGAGCAAACCTTAGAGACTAGGTATTCCTCAGAGCTGGTAGGAAATAGAGGGAGCAACACTGTAAGCTCACCATTCACTGTCTGATTTGTAACAGCCATGTAGGCAAGAACTTCCCCAGTTCACCTTTTTCTGGTACTAGCATCGAATCTATGACCACAACTAGAAATATTTTCCCTTTCTCTGAAGCTGACGTGGACAAAACTGTTACTTTGAGGTTCGCTGTCTGCCATCTCAAAAATGTAGCCCTTAGACTGTACGCTTCATGTTGGTTTGGAAAAAGATCCCTACTTCCCTATATCCCCCAAAGCTATCTTTCGGCTTTATTTGGATTCACATGTGCCATGTCTGACTTCAGAGATTTCTCACTCCCTGTTCCAGACAATCTCCTCGAAAAATCACTGCATGAACACTCTGGATTGGAAATACTGAAGCCCAGTGGCACTGCAGGTATCATGTAACCAGACATCACTACCTCTTCCTGAGCCAGATGGAGAGTCACAGTTTCACAGAAAGACATGAAAGAACAAGGGTGGAAAAGCCCTCTGGAGAGAACCCACAAACACCTACACATACACACACACACACACGCACATCCTACTTGTTCAAAGCAGGGTCAGCTAGAGCAGGTTGCTCAGGACCTTGTTGAGTTTTGAATATCTCTGAGGACGGAGACTTCAAAACGTCTGTACGCTTTTGTTTTGCATTAGAGTTTTTTCAGGAGCTCCTTGTTCATCCACGTGGGCCTTCTGCTGCCTTTGCTTGATTTCCTGCTTGCTGGGAGACCACTCTTGAGCTTGGTGGGGAGGTGATACCTGAGGATCACAGAACACTCCTGGACCACTCTGCTCTCCAGGACAGTCTCCCATGGGATTCTTCTGAGCAGATCCCTGAAGAACCCAAAGTCTGCTCTCCTGAGGTCTAGAGCTGTGATCTTGGTTTTTGCCTTGCCCCCTCCTTTCAGGATCCTGAACTCTACCACTGAGGGTGCTGCAGCCCCAGTACGATTTATGCTAATAACCTAATCATTTTGGGGTGGTAACAGGAGAGTGCCACTTCTCAGACCAGCAAAGAGCACCAGTACAAAAACCGTAGGTTTTGCCAGAACCTGACTCTGTGACTTAGTGTCACCTGTAAGCACAGGTGATTCATGAATCCTGGCGGAGCAGTTAGGTGGTAACAGTTACTTTGGCAGCGTATGGCATTCAGAGTTTGAACCTCGTGTCCAACCTTGAATCTTACAAGATCTCGTAGCACACGAGCATGGCTGCTCTAGCGCTCCTCCTACCGTTACAGGAGCTTTATTGTTACTTTTGTGTTGACTGCACATTTGGTACTGATGGCAGGTGGAGCGTGATGAGTGTTTCAAGAGTGACTAAAGTCTCCATGAACACAGAAGGCTTAGCAAGCTAAGACAGTTGGGACATAAACAATTTTCAGGCAATAGTTCCTTAAAGAGGAATTCCCAAGTGCCATATCGAAAGCATTTGACTGTCCAGCCTGAGTAAGTATGTACTTACCTACAACTGGGGTAACTTGGAGCCATCTTTGGTGAAAGCTTTAAGTTACACACGTGGAACTGCAAAGGTCCTGCAACCACACTTGCACCTCTCAGCTCTGTTTCTGGAATTTATAAACGCTTTTTTTGTGAAATGAAAGTCACTTTGGAAAGTACTGCAGATAATAAAACCATCCAGTTCTGTGTACCAGGGGCAGTGACAGGGGCTCAAGTGCTTCATCTCATTGTGTACCGGTGGTGGTTAGTTCTAAAACACTGTGCAATTACTAGTTCACAAGGATCTGGCTTGCACTTCAGCGAGGGAGATGTAACAGTATTTTTGATCAGGGAATGGTTACTAAACCAGAGTTTGAAAACAATTTCCTTCCAGCTAATGTTGCAAAATGAGCAGGATGTGCATTTGTTGACTTGAACGTCACTCCGTTCACCTTTCTCATGAGCATACATGTAGTACGCCACAGAAGTGGGGGAGAGGGGAGAGCTACAGATTACACTTGAACTCATGGCCTTTCCTATATAATCTTTAAGTAATAAGGCTATAGTTTCAAGGTGTAGAATTGGACAGGAAGAGAAAAAATGAGTGCTGGAGTATATTTGTGCAGCCTCGTTGAAATTTTTAGTCTTTTATTCCCAGTTTCAAGATAGAGCTCGGTTTATCATCACCCATTGAAGCACTGTCTACTGAAATATATATGATGTATTCTTTGCTGCTCTGGTGTAAACACTCCTGCCGTCATAGACAAGAAGATCCCCTCCGAAGCTTTTTATCACAGTGGTAGTTTCTATCATGTACTTTTTTCGTTGGTGTTTTTGATACTCGTTTAAGAAGTTACCAATTAAAAATGATGTGTCATATCTTTAACTCACCATAGTGCATTCGGAAAAGAATTCTTGTAATTCCATATAAGTCGGTGCGCGTCCTACTCTTTTCACAGTCCACTCTGAAAGGAAATGCCAGACATTATGGTAATCATTTACCAAAAGAAGTTCCAGATGCAAAGCATCTGTCTGTAGCAGAAGGCATACAGAGCAAAGAAGTTTGGGTTTCTTACATGTTTTTTTGAGTGCTTCTGTGAGTTGTTGACAGTAAGAAGTTCATAGGCACTGAGTTCAGCCAACGAATGAATTGCTTCCCTTCTGAAGATGCTAAAAATTACATTTTACTCTTTAAGCAGAACGTTAAGGCAAGTTGTGTTGCACCATGGTGAGCCCCTTGGAGTCCTCCTTTATTGGCCGCTCCTTATTTCCTTTCTGAATCAAAGTTACTTCCCAATAACCAAGAGTTATTCTGCTGGTTTACTACGTTTTGGACAGATTCATCCAGAAAGGAAAACATGCAGTCAAATCAGAATTTCAGCAGAAGACTTTTGGGACTTATTTTGAGATCGGGGAGTAGGAATGGTCTGAGATTTCCGAGGTGCTTGCTATTACAGACACGGCTTTTTAACGCCAGTGCTGGTCATTTTATTTGTAGGGTGGTTCTTCCTTATTTATTTGAGGGGGTCCCATCCCATTTTATACTCTGGCTCTGTGATAGTGGTAGTGAAATAACAGAAGGGAGGGTGCAAAAGCCGCTCTGCAGAGGTGGGAGGAAGAGGCCAGGGCAGAAGGCGGCACAGGAACGTCTTACGCCAGCTTCCCCAAAGCTGTGTGTTTCAAACTACACCCTTAGTTGTAACAACATAGCCTAGAAAATGATTTACTGCGATCCACTGCATGAAGCATCAGACATGCTGTATGAGCTGGCAGATAATAGCTGAAGGACTGCTCTAAAGCCTTAAAGAACTAAGGCGCCATCACATTAAGTTAGACGACACAATGGAATTACAAGACTTGATGACATTTTATCACAGAATGGAAGCTGTCTTTATTAAGCCTTACTAACATATAGGTTACTTCATTTTGTGGCAAGTTCAGTCACGTTGGCTCTTCCTCCTTGCAGCAGTGGGTGTGAATGAAGGAGGTGCTGGATATCTCTAATAATGCGCTGAATCCCTTAACCTCGACAGCAGCCAGCGAGGGTATCGTGTGCTCAGTGCTGCTCAGGAAGCAGTCAGACCATACTGGTATTATCTCTAGTTTACAGCTACTGTCACAACGATAGCTTTACAGCCAGAACGCTGTGTTGCGTGTGAGTGCGATGGTACAAAGGGAGAACAAGCAGGCTGGAGGCAGAGGAGCAGTTGGTGCCTAAGGTCGATTGCTCACAGACGTGCCTCGTGTCTTTCAGACTGTGAAATGTCTCCCCGTGCTGTTGATCTACAAAAGGCCATGTTGGTACATTGCGTCTTCGCTGTTTTTCTGGGCCCCATCCTCAAGCCCATGTACCAGCCATCACTCGTTTCAAAATGCATCATTTGTCATGGGGACATCCAAAGGCCATTTTCATGTCATTCTTTTTCGTGGAGGCAGGAACTTGCTAATGAGTTCCAGCAAGACAATAAAATCATACCCGCGTCATGTTGCAACCTCAGCGTGTTGCACGTCCAGTGTCATCCTGGGAGCCCTGTGTAAGAAGTCGTTTCTCCACTAGTGGCACGCAAGCAAGGGCACGGTCATTTTGAAAGAGCAGCGTGGTCCCTCTTTAAGGACAGGGGGGCAGCTTTCTGCCTGGGCGCGGCAATCAGCATTTTATCATTTCTGCGAACGGAGAATGCTTCTGCTCCGAGCAGGCAGCGTTTCACCACCGCTCAGCCTAAGTTCCTGGTGTAGCTCATCAGTGGGTTCAGAATAATCATCTGTCCCTGTAAGAGGATGGGTAAGTGGATGCATTAGATCCTCTCTTTCGGCATAAACCCAGCAGACAGCATACACTTACAGGAGTCAGGAATGGCAGGGAGCATATACAGGGGTTCTAGCAGCACGTGCAGCCTTACCAGATGGCCCCTTACAGCATTGGTGCAGGGCTTGCAGCGGGTTGTAAGAGTCCAGCACAGCAAGCATCCCATTCTCCTATTTTTGAAGAGTGTCTGGAATAATGGGCTACTTACCAAAGCTGAGCTTTTGCACAGTGCCTCAGCAAAAATGAATAAGAGTAGGGGTGACTCAGCCCCGAGGTGCTCCCCACGCTGCCCCGGCGCTGAGCCTCAGCTCTTCGAAATCAGACGGAGCCTTTCCACACCCTGCACCGCTCTTGCACAACCAGCAGCTACTCGCTTTTGTCCCAAGCAGGGGAGAAACACAAAGCTGAGAGCAGAAGCTGGATGTGAAGTTCCCATTCTCGTGGGGGTATGCGAGCACAGACATTTTGTCTAAGGCTCACGCCAAGGATACGAAATCACTTTGTGAGAAGAAAACGCAGATGTGCATGTTTTCTAGGAAGTGTTCTCTGGCATGGGATGTGACGTTGACATTCTGCAGGCAAGTTAACAGCATGGCCTTTGATAGTTAAAGTTGTGCCCTTGAATCTGCATGTGGACACTTAAATAAGCGGCCTGATTTTCACGTTTGTAGCTGCTGTTGAAGTTGCTGGGTATCTGTGAGGCCAATAATCGAGACAACTCCAGTATCTTACTTTAGAAGTGCCCATGTGAGCATATGGACCCATTAGGAATTTTCAGCTTAGGGCAAGTCCCTTGTGAAAGAAAAATATACGGACAACCCAGGACAAAATCAGCAAGTCAAGTAGATTAGATTCATTGCACGTACATGATGTGGAAAACTGATACACTCAGAGAAGACAGTCGCATGCCTAAAGCACGAACCTGGAACCCCGGAGATTTCAGTCCAGCTCTTGGCTTCAGTGCGGAGTTTCATGACTCTGGGGTAGCTGATTAGGCCAGGAGCTGCAAAGATCTCATCAAAGGTGAGGCTGTCGTCCTCAAAGGTCATTCCAGAGCACATTAATTACCTCTGAACACTGAAGTTTTATTTCTTTGTGCCTGACTTCTCCTCTATAACATTACGTAGCTGCATAGATTGGAGCTGCCTGTCTCCCAGGAGATGTGTTTGAGTTACCGTGCCTCTTTTCTAGAGGTTCAGAAAAAGAAAGACTCTAAAGTATACAGCACGGAGGAAAGTTAGTTTAAAGGCCTTGAAAACCAGGTGATTAACATTTTTATTTTTTTAAAGAATACAAACGCTTTAAAAAACAGGAGCAGAGGGTTGCCATGGGTTACATGAATAAATAAACTATTGGCCCAAGTACAGACCTCAGACAACGTAAGTGAAACCGGGTTATCTTTTTGCAAAAGTAGGATTTGTGAGTTACCGAGTATACTTTAAAGTATGGATTTAGAAGACCTTTGAAAGAAACATCACCTTCATTTTGTGTATTTTGTGTGAAAAGATGCAAATTACAGGTATGAGCTTATCTTTAACACTTTAGGCCCTTCAATCTTTTAAAATGGAAACAGAATCTGCAACTGAGAAAAATGGAGGCTTGCTTTCTTCCTTGCTGAAATAAATCTACCTTCTAATTCTCCTGAAAGGATTCAAGCGATGTATTTCACCCTTGTCGCATTTCATAAACAAATAAACTAACGCAGAAAAAAGCATTTGAGCTGGATTATGGTTTTGCTCCACGCCTTAGAGCCAGGAGATTCAGCTCCAGGTGACACACTGCTTTCCAGTGCAGCCTGCTTTGTTTTCATGGTGGTGCCAGTTATTGACAGGAGTTGAAAGCTGAACTTCCTGCCAGGAGCTGACGCGGGTCACACTTCTACTCTGGGATTTGCATGATTTATTTCGCCTTTGCATTATTTGACCTAATACACTGTTGGGGATTGCAAGGGTTTTATTCACCCCCCTGAAGTCACCGAGGTGATTTTGCTATCACACTTCCCACTTGTGCAATCTGGTATTTTTTCCCCCCATCTCACACGCCCTAACAAGATCGCTTAAGTGAGAAACCTACCAAGATTTTCTTCTGGTGTGTGCTACAGGGCAAACATCAAGCTGCTGGGCATCAAACACATTAAGTCCCACCACCGCCATTTCTACAACTTCCAATTCCTTTCCCATGTGCATAGTTGACCAGTCTTTTGAATTCAGAGCTTTAGTGGTTCTGTTTCAGAAGGTGTGAAACAGGTGAACATATCCTATCATTTAATGGCCATTAGAGTCCATGGGACTATTTCACTTCAAAAACCCTGAGAGAAGCATTGTGTGAGTAGACAGCGGTAAGAAGGGGATGTTACTGGAGGGTACCAACTGAGCACATTGTTACTTACGCCAGAAATCAATTCACAGAATCCATTTGAAAGCATCTTTATTTAAGCACAGATTACCAAGAAAAGTGCCTCCCTTGCTATCACTTGAATCCCAACGTTTAAATAGTTCTAAATTTATTTCCAATTAATATCAACATAATTTTTTATATCTTGAATGAGAGAGCAAGCAGAAAATCCTATCAGGAGTCAGTGCTCAGGCTTATAGCCAGTGGGCAAGTTACCATCAGGCGGGCATCATGGTCCAGCAAGGAGCAGCTGCTGCCTGCGGGACTGCGAGCCAGGCGCCGTAACCCAGGCAGGGCAGGATCTCCCACGCTCCCCAGCCCGGTGAGCCAGGAGGCCCAGACATCCCAGCCAGGTCCCACCAAGAGCACACATCACCAGGCAAGCTCGTGGCACATCCAAGGTCAAGCCGGAAAGTCAAGTGACAGGTCAGGGGTCTGGATCACTGCAGTCCACGGCCAGGCAAAGCCGAGGCTGAACCAGAGACAAGCACTCCTCCAACATCGTTCAAAAGGAGTAAAAAATGCTAAAGCCAGAGCTTAAATGGGGTTCTGGGCCGCTGGGCGAGGGTGTGGGGGGAGGCTCCAGGTGAGGCTCACCAGGGCTAGTAAGGCCAGTCGGTGCGCTCGGGGCGCCAGCAGAGGCACCCTCTGGGGCAGCGAGATCCCAAGTGCTGGGAACACTGTGGGTTTGCCTGCTTGTCATTGCTAGAGGAGTCCGGTGAGGTCATTGAAGAATTCAGCTGGAAATACGGGAGGAGCAAAACTTAGTAGGACTCAACAGCCTCTCTTCCTTCAGCTACAGCCTGCAAAAATTGAAGTTTCAGTTTACGAGACCTTCTGTGACCTTTCTGGATGTCTGATTTCTTCCCCTATCTTACCCAAATCTTCTGAACAGAAATAAAACTCTAAATAATTTCTGAACAGCAAAGGAAAAATACAGAGGTTTTCCTTCCAGTTATGGCACAGCAGCAAAGACCTTTCTGAATCTCTTTGCCTTCCATCTTCAAACAACAACTGAGTTTTAGACATACCCCTTTTTTCTGTGCCTCTCAGTGCAAACAGTCCTTTACTGCTGCCCTGTGTGCGGTTACCCGCTCGGTGCCAGGTACCAAAGGGATTTTAAATCATGTGTGCTTGCTCTGGCCTTGATCTCGTGTCCCTTGTCAGCGGTGGCAAAATTCCCCAGCGCTGTGTTTCGTGGACCGGTTGTTGGCTCAGACGCCTTTGGTCTTGCTGAAAGCCTGAGAGCGGCGTGATTTTCGGAGTACATCTTCTTTTCTTTTTGTAAGCCAGGTATATCTGAATCTGAAAGCAGGTACCGAAAAGCACGTCATCATTTGGAAAAACCCTTGTTCATTCCTCAGGTTTTTAATATTTATACTTTTGTCATTAGTGACATTAGTTTTAGACTAAATTTATTCATATTCCCAAGCGAGAGGTGTTACATAGATGCAGCCTATTAACAGCCATGGCACATTTTTTTTGGACGGAAAAAGCTTTTACCGTTGTAGCAGAAAAAAAGAATCAAGAAGTATTGCCCCCTCGACATCATGCACAATGAAATTCAGTATTTCCCCCCACGTTTTGGTCCGGTATTTATTTTTGAACAAGATACAATAATAGACCAGCAGGGCATGTTGATATCACCAGAAGCGTTGTCAGTGAAATGCAAGAGAAACGTAGAATAAAAGCTACAATAAAATGCTCGCCTCTCCTAGGGATTTTGAACTGCGTGTTTAAAAGCTTTACGGTGTATTTTAGGGTTCTCCCTAATAACGGTGTCCAAACATGGACTTAAATTGTGTTCTCGAGGATTGCTTTGAACAGGAATAGAATAAACTGATGCCCATGTGACTTTGAGAACTGGTGACAAAGAGGTTCTTGTATTTTATTTTATGAGAAACAGCAGAATTTATGAAACTACACTGGAAGTAACCTTCAGCAACAAGCTCCTGCATGCAGACACAAACCACCCAGGAAATAGCAAGCTGTTGACTGGCTCGCCGAGCCTCCTCTTTGCAACACAAGCGCTGCATTGTATTGTCAAGGTTATTTTGGAGTTTGTGCTTGTAGTGTTTTGCTGTATCGGTTTCAGGCACATTGGCTCGGTCCTGGAAATTCTCAGATTATCTGTACGGGTCATTAGTGGTAAGAAGCTTACGTTTATTAACGAGAAGTGTCATTCAGCAGCCTCGGTGAAAACTGCCTAGTAGACAGCAAAGGTCTCATCCCAGGAAAATTCCTCTCAAAAGAATCCCAGTGTAGCGCTAGTCCCAGTGTCACTCCCTGGCTTTCACAGCGGGTTTTGTTTGCTGTCCATTCAGCGAGAACAGAGCCAGGGTGGAAAATAGCATCTGTACCTCCCGCAGGCACCCCGGTGCTGGCACGGCTCCTGGGAGCTGCAGCACACCAGCACCTCCATCATTTTAGGGAGCGACAGATCCAGCAGAGAAGAGCTCAGCCTATTTATGCGATTGCACGTTTGATGGGAGAGAATGTTTTCTCTCTTTGCAGTCTAGAAACTCGTTACTCTGAAAGCTAAAAGAAAGGATATTTTCCTATTCACAGCAATGGCACAAGCAGCCTCTTTCACTTAGAGCAGAATGGGCCAGAGTGGCCTTATCCAGTTCTTGTTTTGTCCAAGACTTAGCATTTTTGGTCCAGATTTTTTCCTTCAATAATATTTGGCTTTGCTAGGAATATTGCAATTTCTCTTTGCAAGTGCTTCACTGACAACTTCAAGCAAGCAGAAGACGGTAATGTCATTTCAGCTTCTTTGTCCAGGAACAGTTACCTTTTCTGTCACTGAACCATTGTAAAGCTTTTAACCAAAACTGGACATCTCGGGCCCTTTTTCCGCTCTTATTGCTTGTCCAGAAATGTCTACGGATTTCCCTGAGGCTGGACTCATTTTCTGTTTCACATCGGTTCCCGCAGCCGCAGACCCAGCACGGGCACCCCCTTGGTAGGTAAACCTCTGGTAGGTACGGTTATTCAGTCTGGCTGCTGGTGTACCGTGGGGAGTGGATGAAATACAGATATATCTAAGTTCATCCCCTCCCTCTCTGCATTTTTATTCTCCTTCCGTCCCACCTTTCTGCCACAGTAAAATGCAGATCAACAAAATGTAATTTCAGTGCTTCTTAAGGCAGTCTAACTTGGAAGTCAAGTTCTTCCCCACATATCTGTTAGCCAGGAGGCGTACGAAAGACTGCTAGGGCAGCAGTACCCGTGCATGAGACGGCCTTCTCCCAGGCACCCGCTCTGGGTTTCATCCCCCGCTGTCTCTGCTGTTAAATAAAATCAGCGCTCGCAATTCCCGGAGGGTAGCCTTCTTGGCGACTGCTTTAGGCTTTCTGTGGGCCCACGCTTCCACCTGGTGGCCATGTCTGATGCAGCAACCTCTTGTCACAGAGCTTGCTCTCCATGATACCGAGAGACAGTTCAACACCAAATCCCAAATCCGTGTGTCTGGCCCTGCGCTTTTCATGCACCGAGCTGGTTCCACCTGACCATCCCTGATGTGCAAGAATGCTTTGCTGTCGCCCTGGAAGCTACCGCTGTGTTGTGACTGCAGCTGTTCCCCGGTTATCCCTGGCTGTAATCACATCTTAGTATTATTAGATGGGATCAGAAGGTCGGTGATGGGAGACTTGATTGATAGGTGCCGTACCATACTTATATTGTATGTGAAGAGTTTTAGAGGACAAGGAGAACCGTTTCCTCGTTACGTGTAACTCATCTCTTGAAGATGGAAGTTTTCACCTTCCTGACTCACTGCACGTCAAACAGCAGAGGTCCCAAAGCAGCTCTGTCCGACTCAGACCACCGCTCTCCAATAAGAAAAGTAAATTTAGTCCTGCCTTCTGTTTCTAACCTTTTGTTCTTCTGTGTAAGTCATCTCTCCTCCCCTCTCTTGAGGAATCTTTGGTGCTGGACATTGCTGACTCCCTCCAGGGAGCCAGAGCATCCCCACCACCTGGGTCCCCGCTGCCTGCAGGCATCCTAGCATGTCCCGAGCCACAGTTTTTGCCAACAGTACCTGTGTGAACCTTTCTCCAGTATTTTAGGTGCAGTCCTTTGTTCACTGGCTCTATTCTTTATTCTCTTTTCTACTCATTTGCCTGGTAAAGGCATCAGCTTACTGGTTTGTAGTTTGCCAGACATTCAGAAGATTTACCTTTAAGCCCGGGCCATTTTCAAATCTGGCACCAGGGCAGGTGTAAATGAGAGGTTTGGCATCTGCTGTGTTTTATCTCCACATGTAGCATGCTAGAGTCAATACTCCTTTAATCTTTTCTCCCTTTGCCCATTCCTTAAACCTTGGAAGCTACCTTCCGTTCTAACAGCCTCCTTAACACTGTTTAATTCCATGGGCCCTTAAAACATCTTTCCAAGACAGATTTAACAGTTATTTTTTCTGCACTCCAGATTCATTAGAGCACCCTCACGAGTGGAAACTCCAATCGACAACTGCTGCTGGGTCTGACACATCCCCTCTGCCAGTGGGACAGCACATTCTGCACCTGGCAGGGCCTTCCCCATTGCTGTGGGGTAGAGGAAGCAGAAGGATCCCCCCCCCCAAAAGAATGTCACCTCTGATGAAATTTCAGGTAAGAAAGGCAGCTGTCCATGAACAGCAGAGGCAAAGGACTGTCCCTCTTTGAAAAACATTGTCATTTAAGTGCAAATGTGTGGTGTTGGATGTCAAGAGCGTGGTGGCAGGCTTGAACATTCACACCAATCTTGTAAAAACGGTTGTTGATCTCTGTGTCTTCAGCTTCAGGGTGTTTCACGAGATATTCCTTCATTTTTCACGAAGGTGTCTGAAATTCTGGAATTTATAGCTGTAAACGAAGGGTTGACAGCTCAACTGCCGACTTCTGCGGCACTACTGAGCTGCCTGCTACAGAAGCGCGCAGGGGCCAAAGGGGATCTCTGCAGATAGCAGGTGCCCTGGGAGAGCAGCGTTCAGCTCCCTGGCCATGTGCCTCCAGGGACAGCTGGACACGTACTGCTCAGATGCGGTTCCTGTTTCTGCAATAACTTTTGCATAAAATTTCACGCCTGGAATTGCTTCCATTCCTGCACCTGTTAGAACCTGTGCTCTCCGCAGACCTGGGCGAGCATACCGCCCAACTTACAGTCCTAAAAATATTCCTCTTTCTCTACAGCTTCGCAGCAGGTTGAACATCCTCTCGTTGGAGACTGCCTCCCTCACCCAGCAGCCCATGGTTTCCTGCGGTGAGGGTTGCCTCCTGCAAGCATGGTACGTTTCCCCCGTGCGGCGTGTGCTCGGGAAGCTGGGACAACACCGTCCCAGAGGCTGAATCTGCATTTCCAGTGGGCAGCTTGTTCAGATTCTTCACTTGCAAGGACATGTGCACTGGCTAGAAGCAAGGTATCGCCTGCAGGGCTGAGAATGATGGTTTCAGATGGATCAAATTCCAAACTGGAAGACACACCCTCCCAACAACTGCGCAGAGACGAATCTTTCCAGAATTTCAGCATCTCCCAAACAGCTATTGACTTGTTTATGTTGCCTTACAGAGGAACACAGAGCTCATAGTCCAAATCAGATGGTGATTTTATAAACCGCTGTGTTCCATATGCCTCCATTCTCATCTGGCTTTGGTTTTCCGAAGCACTTCTAGACCAGAAAGACATTCAGATGTCCTCAACAATGAGATCAGATTTTAGCTTTGTTAATTCCCGTGAAACCTAGTGTAGGTTGTAAATGGGCTAGCCAAGCACTGAGGGAAGATTCAGCTCTTGAAAGTTAGAGACACCATTGTTTCATCCAGCGCCACTGAAATGCCACCGCCTCTGCCATCGAGCTGACACGTAACTGCACGCAGCGCTCACTGTGCGCTAGCACTCGACACACAAGAGTTCGGGCCTTGGATAGCTCAATGAGAAGAAAAATGTGATCCGTACAATCAGACACTCGGGAGAAAAATATGAGTGTGACACAGTAAGTATAGAAATGTATTTACTCTTGGTAAAATTGCTAGACGGCCGGGTGCCTAAGGGCTTATTTGATACTGTAGTAGAAAAGCAGCATTATGGAAGGGCAGGAGCGATCCAGAGCAAGCAGTTGCAGTGTCTGTGGGGTGATTTTCAGCAAGCAGATTGAGCACGCTTGAGGAATGTCTCAGTGTCGGAGGGCGAACTGTCTTAGAGAGAGCTGGGGAGTCACAGGGGCCTCTTCAAACCACCAAACCCAAGGCAGAGCCTCTGTGAGTCAGCCCGATCTGGTTTGCTTTGCGCTTGCTCCTTTGCAGCGCTCTCTGTGCTCGTGTGAGATTTTCAAGAGCAAATTAATAAATAAATGTTACAGACGCTTATAGATCATCTGCTCTACTGTCTGTTTAGATATCTCGTGCAGCACAGATAAATTAAGAAGTCAGTTCTCTCTCAGAACAATTTTTATGAAGCACTTCAGGGACGGTCTTGCTTACACCATCGATATTCATTATGGAAATGTGTTTAAGTCTCAGATGTCGCTGGTTTTACGCTGGCTTCCCAGCAGTTTGATGGATCGCTCCAGTTAGTTGTGCTTAGCAGCATACAATGAAGAGCTGCGTGCCATGCAGAGACGCCGGGACGCAATGTGAGGAATGTGTCAGCGCGCAGCGAGCGAGGGAGCGTGGGCTGCTCAGAGACAGGCAGCAGTTGCCACCCATGCCCCCCATGCTCACCAGCTTCTCATTCCTCACTTACAGGTCAAAAACGAGAGTACTCGTTCTCACGCTATTCCTTATCAACCTGAACACTTTTATTGCGCAGAGATTTATATATGTAAGCATAAATGAAACTTATTTCAGTGTGCTTTGCTGCAGTGACAAATGGTGTCCTCATCTGTACAGGAGAAGCTCTGATGTCCAATGGCTCTTTAAGGAAATCAGACTTTCTTCTAGAATGGATGCTAGAATAAATGAGGTGGCGTAAGTGCGAGTGTGCTCTTTGTACTGTTTGTCTGGGCACCTGACGTAAGAACACGTTGTAGGAGCTGAGCTCTTGCTAGGTGACTTGTGGGTCAGTCTCCTTGCTCCCCTAATGACGCTATGTACACTAAAAGGTTATTTTCCTTCAGTATTGACAGCGCTTCATCATTTTATGCCGTCAGGAAACTCAGTCCAGTACAGTCATGTAAAATACACTGATGTCACATAGTTTTGTATCGCACATTCTTTCCTAAAATGTCTTTATAATCTCAATCTCAGTAAAACATCTGCTAAATCCAGTTTCCATGTCCTCTCTCATCCTTACCATTTTCTTGAAGTTTGTAAGTTGTAGCAATGCCGGCTAGTGCGGGCTGTCATTCTTTCTTAACGTGTCTTCCCTCTAGTGCCCCAGAGCAGAATATTGTGTGAAAAACTTGTACTTTCTGTTGGCAAGCGAGAGGAGAATGGTATCTGGAAATCTGGGCTACTTGTTTTAACCACTGCAGTGTTTACATAGACAATGGCAAGGTATTTGCCTGAGCGCTCTTTAACCAGCCTAGCATTAGGCTTATTTAACATCAGGAGGGTTTTACTTCATAATTATGACTCGGCATCAATTGCTATGAAGCAGGAATATTCATCTTAGTTTAGTAGTACATTACGCTGCATTTAGGTAGTACACTGTAGAATAGTGACAGTCCTGAAGTGCAGCTTACTTCAAACTTTTTTTTCAAATATATCTTGCAGTTTGCACACAAAAAAATTTGCTGCCGAGCTCTTCTCCGAAATTTGCCAGAGACTTGCACGTGCTCAGAGCATCTCAGGATCTGGCAGTGTGTGCGTTCTCAGAAGAGGAAAGTCTGAGGCAGAAGAGAGAATATCTTTGACAGAGCAGTAGGGTAGGGAGCAGTGAGAGCAGGTCAGTAAACAGCCTCCCAGATCCCCTTGAATTCGGTAACACAGGCACGTTCAGCGGGGCTGAGACAGCGCTGCACACCGCATGCTAGACATCCTTCATCGTTTCATGACACAGCACCATGTACGGCAGCGAAGGGAAGACAACAAAGTCTGATTCGCGTTGTGTTCATTAGATATTAAACTCAGACTGATTACTGGTAGGCTTTTTTGTATAAAGTTCAGGTATTTATAATGTGACTTGAGGACTGATCTTCAGTGGAGCCGAGACGTTTCCCATTTTTTCACTGAGATCATGGAGAAAATATAGACTCGCATAGGTATTTCCGTGATGCAGATTATATTGCAATTAGAGTTACTGCTGAAGTTTGCTTTACAACTTAGGGCATCTTAAAATGAGGAAAAATGGGGAAAATTTTGGCACAACAACTGTCCCTTCTCAAATAGTCCTACAACACTTTGCAGACCTTCCCCTTTGTACACAATCTAAAGGCAAGCGTAGAAATAACAGGAAAATAACCGGTTGTTTTGCAAGAGCAGTTCCAACTGCAGCAGGCAGGTGCGGCTTCACAGGATCAATGGCAAAAGCTTCGAGTCAGCATTAGGATCTGAAACTCCCTCAAAAGTCTAGTTTAGATCCAGTATGACCTTTTGATTGTGGAGAGTATTGAACCGGTGTTTTAAAAGGGACAGAAAATAGGAGACAGACCACATTAGGACTCAGCTGCTTTAAGAAACAAGCAATTAAAGAAAAATCATTGGCATATTGGGAATGGGAGTCAGGTGCTACAGTCACATGTCCCTCAATTGACCATTCTTGAGGAGCTGCCAGAGCATAAAAAGATCCTCTATTACAAATAGGGTGGTTTTGTGCTGGGGGAATGTGGGAGGGTTTTGTGACTCTCCAAGGAAACACGGACCAGGGACTTTGCTTTGTGAAAACAGAGGAGCCCTGAGACCGTGAATTTGAAGAAATATCTGGGTCTGGTGACCTAGAGTGTGGAGGAATTAGGGCTTAGAAGTGCTGTGCAAGGTGGCTGGGTGTGGTGAGGCTGTGATTTTACTGCTGGTTGAGCTCTAATGGGAGGGAGAAGCTGTGTGACTGTAGCTCTTTGGGACAGGGCAGTTCCATCTGGTGTTGCCCTTTGTAATATTTTGTAGCTCCCGGCAATGAAAATCCTTGTATGTCTTTATAAAGCTCTACAATATCAAATGGATGACTTCATGGGCGTATCTGACCAATGTGTGACTCACGGTGTTTCACATGCTTAGGTAGGATCTGTCCCTCTGACAGTGGCTCGGGAGGATAAAGACAGTGATATCTGCAAGCTGCTTTTCACGGAGGCAAAGGTCAGTACTTGGGAAGTTCCACCTCTTTAAATGATGTCAAAAACCATAGCCTCTAGGGCATGTGCTGCTGCAGGCACCAGCCCTGCTTCTCTTCTATTCCTTAAAAAACAGTGGCCTTCAGAATTCACAAAGTGGTGTGTGCGGGGCGTTATGGGCCATGATAGATAGCCAGGCATTGTAACGGATGCGTGCAGCGCGTATTTAGGGATTTGAGCTCATCATCGGTTTCCTAGGTTCTGTTTTCCGTGCTTATCAATTCTGTCTGCAAAACATGTCCTGGCACACAAGGTTTGCTCTTGGCACTTTGGTGTGGTGACAGAAAATAATCTTACCGAAGGGTGGGAGGTCCTCTGCAGAGTAAATCCAGTTGTTTAAAATTCCTCGATTTGTTGCTATTGTCAACACAATCCAGTTGGTAACCTTTGTAATCTAAAGGAAAGAACGGATCACTTCCTTTATGCTCGTTTCAGATCTCGTCAGCCAAGGCTCTGCCTTTGCACTGTAGTAACTGCCTCGGAAAGTCCAAGAAGGATTTTCTGTGTTTGGAGTTAATGATCTGAAGCTGTGCAGAAACAGTTCTTCGCAAACAGCGTTAGGGATTTTCCTTTTCACTATAAAGCGGAGAAATCTGTTGTGAGCTCGTCTATATCCTGTTGTGTTTTTCAAAACACTTCCACTGAGCTCCAGCATGCCTGGATGATCTTGCTATGGCCAGATGACCGTCCGCTACAAAATAGAACAGGAATCTCTTAGTTTTTTCTGTTTGAGGTATTCCTCTAGCTTTAGCAATCTGTTAATGATTTGAGGCCAAGTTATTCAACAGCTGAACTCCAACTTCCAATTATTTATTAACTTAAAATTATTTGAATTTTAATCATGCAAGGAGCCTGAAATGAAAACAGCCTTTAAAGACTCAAGGATTGTACATTCCCTGCCTGTTCGAAGCAAAACATCATTATGCTTTTACTTAACAGGTGAAATAATATAACCAAGTTGTGACTCGTTCTTAGACTTCCAGGGCATATAAACTATGCTTGTTATGAAAGACGAAAAAATAATGCATTGAGTATTTACTATGAAAGGAACAGAAGCGTTCTGTTTCTTGGAATTTCCAGTAAACTTCCTTCTGCTATGTGGCCCAAAAGACATCTTTTCTTTTCCTGATGTGATACCTGTTCCTAGTCTGCGCTGCCAGGTCTCCTCATGGTACTTTCCAGGTAACTGTGTGTGACTGAAATGAGATCAGAACTAGGCTGTTGGTGGGAGCAGCGCAGCTGTGAGAGTGAAAACTAGAAACCAGCCTGAGCCATGCTCAGCAAGCCCATGTAAAAACCAACACACCTGGTTTAACTGGGAATGAGAACTATGCGCCTTTACTACATCCGGGGTTTGTTACAGCTTTATTGTATTAATTTCTTACCGAGACATCTTTGCATGAATCTAAGTTAAGCATTGGGTTTTCAAAACTTGCTTATAAACTTAAAAAAGCCTATCCCTAAAAACTTAAATTAATCTTAAAAAAACAGACAAAGACTCAGAAGTGTGGAGTCAGGATGGAGCTTGAGACATACTGAAGGGTTAAGGTTACATTGCCCTACTGTAAGCTAATAATGTGGTCTTCAGTTCTAAAAATACTTGTTACTTTCTGGTATGGTAGAGCTTTACAGTGTGAGCGTGCAGCAGGGGAGCACAAGTGTCACCAACAGATTAGACGTTATCTCCGTTTAGAGGCTGGCAGGTGCCAGGCTGTGCCTGCTCTGTGCTCTAGCCCTCTCATCAAGTGTCTGAAGCTGTGACAGGAAAAATGGAACCTCTGGTGTTAAACGAGTTGGGAATTTGTATGGGTTTGTGCTAAACAATTGCGGAAAAGATGGAGCAGCTCCAGATGTTGAGCTTGGCCTGAGGCTCCAAGCCCACCACAGGATGGAGCTTCTCTGGTGCTGTGACCTGAGCAAAAATCTCATATGTTGACTCCTTCCTGTGGTTTGAAAGGCTTCTCGATGTTATATATACCGAGGAAAGCTTTATTTAAATATTTCTTTGGTGCAGAGCTAGAAACTGCAGCATAAACTGCAAAATACCGAGTACGTTGTGTTGTGTGTACAGCAACGCGTCTAGCTCTTGAGAGGAAAAACACCAGAGGGTGACAATGCGATCAGGGATCAAATATTTATGGGTCTGTTCTACCTCCCCTTAACATAAAATCATGTAAAGCAGAAATAACTTGATGTAAATCACAGTACCATAAGATGGGTATGAAGGCAAATTCAGGCTCAGTATTTTTCATGCTCTTCTCTCTGTGGCCCAATAACTTCCAGTTTTAGGCTTGATCATGTGAATAAACTGCTTGCTATAAATGGATGCGCAAACAGGAGAAACTTGGAAGGTATGTGTGGTTCAGATGTTTTTTACGGCTTAAACATCTGCTTATACAATTAGCTACTGAGCAATTAGGCTAAGCAGCAATGCCTTCTCTCTTCTCGCTTGCCCAACAAATAATATTCATAAGTCTATTAGACAGTTAAGCAAGAAATTGAATATACAGCTGTATGTAATTAAGTGAACAAGTTGCATTGTCAGAATTTTTGTCATAATGTTATAAATCCATATGTTCATATTTAGGCATGATCTGATTTTATGTCTTGGTTATTCCCCTAAACTCCAGTGTATATCTGGAGAAGGCAAAATGTCCTAATCCTGTAGATTAGAAAGCAGGCAAGAGAAGAGGTTAAAGCATAACAGTGCTTTCAGCACAGGATGTTTCAGGGCACGTCCTGTCAGCAAATAATTACGAAGAGTCAGCAGGTTGCCTCTCATTATAAAGTTAGTGATTAAAGTGTTAACTGGAGCCTCCCTGTAGGTGTAACCGTGACTAAGGGAGCGCTCCTCGCAGCCGCTCGGAGGAAGGAAAGTGGGTAGGTAAATATTCCCGACATGCACCGAAATGCGGGGAGTGTCCTGGGCTTCCAGCACTCCCGGTTTAAGCCAAAGAGTAATTAACAGCGCTGTGGGTTCCATGAAGTAGCTGTCAGCCAGTGCCATGCTGTCATGCCTCGTCCAGGGCTCAGTGAAAGGTGCGTGAAACTCCTCCTCTGCTTCTCCGTCTCTGCTGAGCTGTACAGGTAAGGGGAATGGCAAGCCGGAGCTGCTCCCCTGCTTGCCGTGTAACCTGCCGTGTCAGTAGAAAGCGAGGTCCTTCGCAGCCACCCACAGCTGCAGTCACATTCCTTTCGGGTAATTAGGGTGCCGGGGGGAAGGAGAAATATTCGGTCAGAAACCCTTGTCAAAGAAGTTCCTAAATCTCAAGGTGGCTGTGGGTGAGTGGGTTGTGATTAAAATGGGCAGATAATAGGTAGTGCTGCTGCTCTGCGTGTACGTGGGCATGAGCCGCCGCTGCCCTTCATTCAGTGCCGGCGATTTAAAAGGTTATGCCGGTGACCTTGTCTGTTCTTTTTGGCGGGTAAAAGCTGTCTAAGTGACCTGAAATAGAAAGTACCTTCTTTTGATAGTAATGCATCCCTTGCTGTCTGAAATGCATTTGGTGCAAGCCCTGCTCTGTCATCATTTGTCTGTGTGAAGGGAGCTTGTGTATCTCTTCCTTTGTGACTCGGAGAGTGAAGGGGCCATATTCACAGATAAATACCGGCTTGCTTTTGGTTTCGGCAATCAAAGCCCATTCCGCACCTCCCTGAGCAGAGGGGTGACGCTGTGTTTTGTATCCAAGTCGTGCTGTTACTGCTCTGTGCTGGAGCAGTTAATTTTTAAAACGAAGTGTAAAGAAGTCTGCAAGACAAACTAAAAAGCCCCCTTGTTTGCAGCGGGGAAAATGCGAGTGTTTGCAATGAGTGCTTCCTTTGGATTAGACAGTTGCTTTGGTGGTAGCACATCTAACTTACAAACCCAAACGAAATAATCAAAGAGAAACCCAACATGAAGGCTCATACAACTACAGCGTCTGTCTAGGTAAAGACCAGTACAATTATTCTGCTGATCCTGAGTTTCTTATGCATGTGAATAAATCCTAAACTCATTTTTATAGTAACAGATAACGGTCCAAAACTTTGCTAAACACCAGACGCTTCCGAGTTTAGCAAATGCCTTAGGTGTATGTGCTGTTGTGCCGAAGCTCTTTGTGCTGTACAGAATATCAGATGTGTAAATTGACGATAGCTAGTGGAATAGGCGGCTGAGCCTTGTTGCTTCTGTATGAGAAACTGAGAAGCTTCACCCCATCCTGACTTGCTGTGTCTTTGGAACAGCTTTGGGAAGCACTGTGTGAAAATAACTGGAAATTTTGGGGGAGGTTTGGGGTTTTAGTTTTGCCTACTGCTGGTAGGAGCGCTGGGTAGCACACCGCTCGCTCTGCTGTCCCCACCTTAATATTACACGGATGCGCCAAAAGGCACATCCAGGCTGTTAGGTACAAATAAAAACGCTGCTGTGCTGCTCCTGCTTGGCTCCAGTCCGGGTGCTGAGCGTCCCTCCTCTACCGTTGCCTGCTTTCATCCGTGTGTACAAATCTGCCTGGGCTTTGCTCTTACCTTTGCTTTGTCATTGCTCCGCTGGCCTGTCCCTGTGCTGTCCCCTGACGCAAATAACTTAAAAATCACTCCGCTTCATAAAATTAAGCGAGTCCTGTCAGCTGCCTCTCCACTAACGCTTTGACTTTTTCCTGGGGGGAGGGACCAAAACCCATTTCAAGTAAAATATAAATCTTACAGAAAAGTGAAGCTCACTACTTCTGTGATATTTGTCTTGGGCCCTGATGTGGCTATTGATCTCTTGCAGCTTTGGGCTTGTGCAGTGCTCTTTTTTTTTCCCCTTTTCCCAGACCTCTCCAATAGTTGCAGTCTCCCTCTAGAGCTGCTTATTTTGCATTTGCCCCACTTCTGATTTACTCCTGTCTTGCCCTTCTGTTTCTTTTCTTTCCTTCCAAAAGTCCTTTAGGCTTCAGTCGTCCTCCGAGCACCGAGTGTCGTCTTGCTTAAGTCTCAGCCAGGAGGTCAGTCCAGCCAAGGTCCAGCTTCCAAGGTCTTGCCTGCCTGAGAGAAAGCTGTGGTTCCAGTCCAGTTTAGTGTCATGCTGAAGACACCAAACCAGTCAGGAGGCAGCTTTGAGTAGATGGCCACTACCATGTGCCGTTGGGAGAGCTGGGAAATTAGCACATATTAGTTCAAATTAAAGGGAACAATGGAAAAACCATGCTTCTCCTCTTCTTAGGTTCCTCAAAAGAGCTATGAGGAAGTGACATGGGAAACAATAAAATACTGGGAGGTGATAGGAAATGTGCCAGCTTTGTGGACTTCGGGAGCGCCAGTGTAAATATACTGTCATTTGGGGTGTCGCATAATTGTGCTGGGGAAGTCACTGGGTGGTCCCAACCCCCAGGTTTCAGGGTTAACTAAAAGCACGGGCTGCAAGACTGTGTAGCCGGTATGGGCTGATGGGAAGGGTCCATGGAGAAGTGTGTTATCTCTGGGGTGAGCTGGCGGGGTGGGAATGTTCTGTACCAGCCTGATAAGCAGAGCTGGACACAACTGAGGAAAATGTAACGAGCCTTCTCTGTGCTTCTGTGGCAGCTGTAGGAGAAAAGG
Source organism: Rynchops niger (assembly GCA_013400035.1). NCBI lineage: Eukaryota > Metazoa > Chordata > Aves > Charadriiformes > Laridae > Rynchops > Rynchops niger. Next base: position 378,121 of record VXBH01007179.1, read on the forward strand.
CCAGTCTTTGTCCGGGCGCGTGGGCAGCCAGGGAGAGGAAAGGGGGGGGTGTTGGTGAAGAGTTGTTCCCATCACCAGCTACTGCTCCAGTTTTTGTTGTCAGCATTTTAATGGCGTCCAGCTGATTTAAGACATGCTCAAGGTTTTTAAGGCAAAGAATTTACTAAGAGCCATTCACCGTATAACAAAACAGGTAGTCCAGCGGTAATCTTTTTTTTTTTTTTTTTTTGCATAAAGATCACTTCTCTGAATGTGTAGAGATCAGCTCTTTCTTTCACATGAAACACTTTAAGGTCAAATTATATCAAAAAGAATTCAACCACGAGCAGTGAAGCGGTGCTGGAGCTTGCTGGAGTCGCTGCGCTACGTTTAACAGGGGTGACTTGGCTATCTGCTCCTCTTAACGTGTTGTTTCCTGACAGATGGGAGGGACCTTAAGTGTGCATCCAGTTATTTGGGTGCCAATGTACATAAACTCCGCTGCGGCTTTTGAAATTGTTTTGCAATTCCATTGGCATAGACGGAGGATTCAGTCAGAGGTATTAGTAAATCACATAAATGCAGATTTCAAGGTGTGGCCAATGGTTACTGAACTCGGAGGCAAAGAAACACCGCTGTTATACTGCCGTACAGCCATCTACTCCTCCTGGACAAACTCATGTCTGTACAGAAGTCCCGGGGCTTATTTGGCTTTCAGGTATGTTTTTTACCTCGATGGATGTCACCCAAAGGACAATGGGTATGTGGGATCCTTCCTGCTCTTCGCAGTGCGCTGCTGATCCTGCTCTGTTAGCCCAGCTGCTCGCGTAGAGCTTATTGTGGTAGTGCGCTCTGGTTTTAGAGGTTGTGAAATAACTTCTGATATGCTTTGTAGGTTGAAGATAATGTATTTTTATGTACAACTTCTCTTTTGTCCGCATACGTTCTTTTAGAAGTTCATCTATGTGGAAACTTTATGCAACTTCTGGTAAAAAAGAATCCCGGTAGTGAAGGATCACTTGTGCAGAAGCTAGGCGCTAACTCGCTCGCTAGTTCTGATCCTTTTCAAGCTTGAATTTCTTTTCTAAAGAGATTTCTGAAGGCTACCTGTCATTAGTACTATAGACAATAAACTGCTTTTCAGATGCCTGTGACCAGGGTCTGTCCCATGCAGTCTGAAACCAGACTGGAGTCGATCCCCTTGCCTAAGGGAGGATGGATGTCAAGCGCTGTTAGGAAAGTTCCTTGGTCATCATGCCCAAGTAAGAGAGAAATAAAAGTGCAATAATCAACTTTCAGTGCAGTCCTTGGAGATTCTACTGCTTTCCATGGGATTCATTTTTTTCTGCCCATCTGTGTGATGCCGCTTGGGCTGAGACTAAGTTTTTTCCCGTGCAGTATCAGTTGTCAGTCTTGAGTCTGAGTCTCTTCTTACTTTCCTCCGTCTGCCTTTTCTTCTAGTACCTGAGGGGGAATGGAAGCAGCCAAGACTCCATAATTAAACTTATTGAAGAATGCATTGTTGGAGTCTCATGGGTCTGGCTCGTTGCCTACATAACGTGCTGGAATCACTACGTGGTGATCTGTAAATTATATTGCTACATCACTTTAATTATAGCCTTGTTCTCTCTTTAATATCTCAGCTGCTTTCTTTGTGTGCTGCAGGACTCTGGCGATGATCAACGCTTCTTCTCTTGTCTAGTTTTATGAACCTGGTTTAGGGTGGTTTGCTGAGTCACTTTTTTTCTTTTGGTGACCCTGGGCAATGCTCTATCCATAATTAACAAATGAATCTCTATCCATAATTAACAAATGAATCCCAACCAGTAAATGGGTGCAGTCGCAGTCTACTAACAAGTGAAGCATAATCATGGAGTTGTAGAGTATCCAAAAACGGCTTGGAAAGTCCTGGTATATGTAGTACTTGGGATTGAAGGTACTGTGATATCCTTGGTGGGAATGGCTTATGGCTTTTTTACTAGGAATGGGAAATATTTGGGTATTAGAGCTAAACATATAGTCAAAATATGGTGTAGTTAGCCCTTAGCTTGGGTGTCTGAGCCTGTTTCACTTGGCAAACTAAGGCTTTGTTGTTGTGTTTACCATTTAGTCTTTCTTAGCAGCATTAGTGGATGTAATGATTTTTTAACCTTTTGTTAGATTCATCTCTTCTGAATAAATGAAGAAAGTGACTATGAAAGCACAGCATCTGCCTTCTGTTTCCATCAATGAGGAGAAGTTCATAACCAGGTAAATTATTAACGAAATTTTTTATGGCTTTGCTGCTTTCATTCGAGTTACTCCATATTTATTCATAACCAGGGGATCTCCTCTCGTAGAGAGCTGAGCCTGTAGCAGCAGCAGTTCCTACAACTTGCTTTCTGCAAAGCGTATACAGAACAAAGTTCCTGTTTATATGGATTTCACAGAACAGAGCATTAAACCTTTTGGTCTGTGGATTTTTTTCATTAGGTAGAAGAGGACTTCTAGAGGATAAAATTCCAAATTAGGGAAGAAGACCTTTCTGTCTTTGAAACCTGTTGGAATTCAACATGGGTTCCAGTGCTTAACTGGAGCTCTACTTGTTTGAGGCATGGGGTCTGGTCTCCAGTCCCGGATGGCAGGGTTTCTTTGCAGAAAGACCTATGTGGAGAGCAAAAGGGGTTCTTTAACCTACTTGTAAAAAACCTTGGATTTGCAGTCAAACTGTATTTCGTAGGCTGCTTTTCCACAGTGAAATCTGCCGGTAGGAATTTTTCCTGATGCTGCCATAAACCCTGAGCCTCCTGGCGTGGAGCTCCATGCCCTTTTCAGGGGTTGATTTTCCCCTCGTTGACCAGAGCACAGGAGCTGGAAGAGGGGGCTCTTCTCTCACTTCATTTCCATCCCTCTTGCTGTTCCTGTGGGAAGCAGCTAATTGTAAATGCACCCGGGGATGGGGCCTGTGATAGGATTTCTCATGCTGCAAATAGGTATTTGCGTCTGAATCCTGATACTTGTATGTGTGGCTTGAACAGAGCTGTCGATTTCTCCCTTTTTAAAGAAGGGTGTCAGAACTTTGCCCAGAGCACGCAGGCAATAAATGCATCCCTCTCCTTCTCTGAAGAGCTGTTCTGTTCCTTTTATACTGCTACTAATTTCGGACGTAGTGGTTTTGTGTCAGAGGTAATTAATCTGTGTGAACTTTCATATACTTGGCATACAAAAGCATTTGGAAATGTTCCAGATGAACCAGTGTCTCTGGGGTTTTATTCCCCTATATATTTACCTGTTCCAGTGATGAAATGGGGTTCCTGGTTGAGACACCTCTGCATCAGGGTCACGGTTTCAAGTACTGTTCAAGTTTGTTTTGGTTTTTTTTTTACCTTGCAAAAAAAACCCAAATAAGTGTTTCGAGAATCACTAATGCAATCTGCATACACTCAAGCTGGCTTCCAATGCAAGTTTCAGAGTATCGTCCCTCATCTACACCTTGAATCTGCTGTTACGTTACTCCTTTCGGTTGTACCGTGCAGATCCTGCCGACACGGCAAGCCGGCTGCTGGGGAATTGCACAGTGGCGGGATCAAAAGGCTGACCAAGGCGCGTGGGATTATTTGGCTGGCTGAACTATTGCGTCTTTAAGCATCAGTGCCATAAATATCTGTGGAGAAGTGTGTAGGGCTCAGGAGAGAAGGGGACACAGGCCAATTGTCCTGGGTCAGTGTTTTGAGTGAACACCATCTGGGCTTTGTTGTGGTTTACCACTGGGGCGCTGGACCTTAAGCCTTCACTACTGGAAAAAGTGGGGAATCTGCAGTAAATGTTGCCTTTTTGGAGTTTGTCTCTAAGTTGTTCTACCAGTTACTTGGCTCTGGCTTCCACGGATGGCTGCTTTTGGCTGTTGTCACAAAGGCGGGCTGTGAGGAACTGTCTTGCAACACAACCGAGCTGCTGATTTTCTGTCAGCGTAACTCAAGAGGTGGCCACCTGCCTTTGGTTAGGGTGGTCTTCGGGCCTTTGTAGCAAAGATGTGCAACGCTGAGACTCTTCCTGCAACTGGTAGGTTGGTGCACGTGTTACTGCCTTCTGAGGATAAAAGAAGAAAGATTTTCTAATTTTTTTTTCTAATGTCTCTCAGCCACATAAGGACAAACAAGTCAGTGAGACCTGCTGTTAAATCTCTCCCTCGGGGTTTTTCTAATGGCTTGTGTGGGTCGTCATCTTTGGCCGCACTAATGTGAGACTAAAACCTGAAAGATTTATTTGTGCAAACTTCTCTGCACGTTAATGGGAAGTTTTCCTAGACAAGGCAAGAAACCAACTGAAAGTCTTCAGAGCTTGCTCTGAGAAACTGAGTCTGCCTCGGAGATAACCCTTAGCACATCACTTAGTGCTTCTAGCCTGTGATTTTAGTTGCCTTTGCAGCCAACAGGGACTAAGGGGAATAGATGGGCCTCAGTGCGACCCGAGCCCGTATGTGTTCCTAGTCTCTCTGCAGGGAATTGATCTCCCCAATTTTGTACCTGGAAAAAGCTTGCGAAGTAACAGCTGGCAATAAAATGATTGCCAAAGGTATTAGGCTGCAGAGTACAAAAAGACTTATGTTAGAAGCCCCTCGCAAGCAGGGCCAGCAGGTCTGTCACACCACCTGTCAAACTAAACTAGGTATTTCCTACTTGCGTGTTAATCTTAGATTGCATCTGGATTTTGCCTGTGTATGAGGCCAGGACATGCTTAATCTTGCTTACCTTTAGCCAGCATGAGAAAACTTTCGCTTGTACGTGACTCATATCTAAGTCTATTAAAACTTTGCCTTTTGGTGGGATGACCTGAATACAATCCCTCAGAGCTCAGGAGACGCAAAGGACCTGGAAGGAGCTATTCCAACACAATGCAGAGGGCGGTGTTCACCGCCTGTGTTACCAGGATTTAAGAGCGGAGCTGAAGGAAATCTTGAAAATGCGGTTTTGGACCCCAGCACTTTGTTGGTTAAGACGCTTAAAAATATTTGGGGGGGAGTTGCAGTAAGTTAACAACGTAAATAATTTACAAGCAGAGTTTCAGACGGGAATGCAGTTAACCTTGTTGAGTTTAGCGGTGCAGCTCTTGTCCTAACGTTATCTGCTGAGTCAATCTTTTCCCTTCTCATCACGGGAAAAGGCTCCCCAAGCAGCAGGACACGGCCGCGTTCTGGTTAAGTGGAGCAAGGGAGGGATAGGGTACGCCAGGGAAAGCTTTTTGCTCGCACACTGTGTACAGCAAGTACACGTTTGCTGCCCTCCCCGCTCCCTCCGAGCAACGCTGACTTGGTTCTTTTTCAAGTTCACACAGTCAGCTGTGCAGCCCTTTGAACAGAAGTCTGAGTAAACTGGGTCACAGCCTGATCGGAGAGATGCTCTGAAATAGTACCCGTTTCACCCCTGCACGTATCCTTCTGCACTGCGCTGTGGTGATGGACAAGCTGATCCCGTTGCTCGGGGAGAGATCGCTCTCGGGTTTGTCATCTCCGGTAAGGGTGCCGCTGTCGCCACTGGTAGTGCCCTCGCCTTCTGGGCGGTGGGTGTGTTGTGACACAACGGTTTGAAGTTCTGCTGCCACTGCTCGTGCCAGGGTTTCCCATGCCCCACGGCTGTGCTCTAAAGTTCCTCTCTCCGAAGGTGGAGTGTAAAACTGTGCGTACGCTCTGGGTCCGTGTATTCCTGCACCTCCCATGTGGTTTCTTTGATGGTCATGGTGAACTCTTGACTGCCGAAATAGTGAAACTTAATTTCTACTGAGCGTTATTCCTATGTGTGATTTGGTTTTTTGGTGACGGTGCTAGAATCCAATTCTTGCATTTAGGGTAGGGTTTTCCTTTTGGTTTTTTTTGAGGTTTTTACTGAAATTGGTGTAGTTGTAATAGTACTTCTGATGGTACATGAGTCTTGACAGTTTCAGTAGGTCTCTGTGGAGCTTAGTGTGAGAAGAGCTTGCAAATGCTGTCTGTTTTGCCTGTGGCTGAGCTGTTGTAGTATCTCAAGCTAGGCAAAACCAAGGAAATAATAGGCGCCATTTGGAAACAAACGTGGTGTCTTCACTCACCACTGCAAGACTGTACATTAATGTATCTTGATAGCTCCGTAGGTGTTTAAAGATGGTCTGTGAGGAAGAATGTGTGTGCTTCCTTGCAATTGTTGCCCATGCTTAATTATCTCTGCTGGTGGAAATTGCTTTCTTGAATTACAATTTAAATAAACTTTGTTTAATTGGTGTGGGGAAGAGCCTTTCACTCTCGATGTTCCTGAAATACATTTCACTTAATTCTGTCTTTTTTTCCCAGTCCTCCTCAGCCTGAGCTGCGAAGTGCTGGCTGTGCTCCTGCTGGCTGCTCGGGGTCTCAGGGTGCTGAGTGGCCCCGTCTCTGCTGACATTCCCCGGGAGGTTTGGAAATCACCTAGTTAAAATCCTGGAGCTAAAGTTTGTCCTTGCCAGACAAAGCTGCCAAAGGCAGGAGGTGGCGACTGTGGCATAGTAATCGGGTGTGTGGTAGCTTTAATTTGCTTATTTTGAGATGCCACCAAATTTGAAACTTCCTGAAACGCTCTTCTCCTGCCGTGCTGTGAGTTTACCAAGGATGGAGACAGGAGTAGTTGTGTCTGATGGTGGTTCTTAAATAGTAAGTTTTAACTGTCATTAGCAGCAGCGTGCCTCTCACTGCCTTCTGCCGCGACACGGTCAGTTCAAAGCAGAATGTTATGCTGCTTTTTAACTGCATCATGAATTTCTGTTTGAAACCCGAGACGATGGGCCCGATTATAGTCCTCGCTTGTTGGCAGAGGTTCTCTTCATCTCCGTCCTTTCTCCTCCAAGCAAAGATCTAGTGCAAAGCCGTTAGGTTTCAAGCAGAAGGAAACGGAAATGTTTTGTCTAGGCTTACTGTAGAAATTTTAAAGTAAGAAGAGTATCTGAAAAAATGCGAAAACCCGATGAAAACCAGCATGCAGGGAAAACAAAGTGTAAGCTAACTCGGTCTGCAGCGTTGGTGCATGGGAGTGTTGATCCTGTTTGCTTCCCCGTGGTGACTACAACACAAGTCCAAAGTACAAGTTCTGGGGCAGTGTTAAGGTCACATCAGACCATGACTAATTAATTGCCTCTGTGTATCAGGTCTCTACAGAAGCAACCTGTGAGCAACCCAGAATCCTGACAAAATTTTACTCAAAGAAAATGATGTGTTAATCATTAACGAACCTGTACACAGATACAGGCTGTTACCCTGCCACTTAGCACCTGGATTTTATAGTGATAGAGAGGTTTAAAAATGATTCTTTTCATTGTGATCTTTTATTCTAGGGAGCAGCTCACTTCTCTCCTGAAGACTTACAACTCTTACTATTCTGATGAAGAAAATCTCCAACTGAGGCACAATCAGGTAAGGATTGTGTAAAAAATAAACCCAAAAGCACAACGTAAGAGTAGGAAAAGCACTAATGGCTGATGTTTAATGTGGCAGACTGAGCCATGTGGGATACCAGTTCTGTGTCAGTATATTAGATGGAATATATCACTAATAAAACTGCCGCAGCAAGTGCTGGAGGCAAGTGCTGTGAGAAGAGGCGGCCGCTCTCCGCTCAAGCGTGACCCTTTAGTGCAGAGAAAATGCTCATACACGCGGCCCCAGGAACGCATCCTCCTGGAGACCAGACGGGCCTAAAGCATGACTCCTGACTCCTACCGGAGTCCCTGCTTTAGAGGTCTGAACTTCCTTCTCCTTCACAAGCTGGTTTTGCTGCTATCAAGACCCGAAAGGCCATCAGAGCAATTCTGGGCAGTCCTCGCTGCTCTGTCCCAGCCCATTCTGCAGTTCTGTGTCGGCAAGAATGGGGACTGATAAGGGGGTTTGGACTGATGCAGTGCCCTGCATCAGCAAGGACCATGAACTGCACCTTCCCCCTTTGCCAGCAGCTGGTCTTCCCCTTTAGCACCTTCTTAGCACCCTGGTTTCCAAGTACAACAAATAGCATTTGACGTGTAATTGTATGGAATTAGGAACAGTGTTGGTTGGAAAACCTCCTGGTCAAAGTCAAGCTAATGCTGACACAAGATCGGGTCAGCTGCAGCTTTAGCTACCTGTTTTGGAAATATCTTACATGCGAAGATGACGCAGCCTCTCTAGGTGACCTCTTCTGGGGCTGTGTTAAGCCTCGGCGATTTCAACATATTTCTGTGACTCTGAGGGGGAATCACAGAATCACAGAATCTTCATGGTTGGAAAGGACCTTTGAGATCATCGAGTCCAACCAAACAACCTACAGTCTCTGCCACTAGAGCATGCCCTGAAGTGCCACATCCAGACGTTTCTTAAACACCTCTGGGGACGGTGACTCAACCCCCTCCCTGGGCAGGCTGTCCCAGTGCCCGACCACTCTGTCAGTAAAGTCATTCCTCCTCATATCTAACCTAAACCTCCCCTGCCGCAGCTTCAGACCATTCCCTCTGGTCCTGTCGTTATTCACCTGGGAGAAGAGGCCACCACCCACCTCTCTGCACCCTCCTCTCAGGGAGCTGTAGAGGGCAATGAGGTCTCCCCTCAGCCTCCTCTTCTCCAAGCTGAACATGCCCAGCTCCCTCAGCCTCTCCTCATAGGACCTGCTCTCCAGACCCCTCACCAGCCTGGTAGCCCTCCTCTGGACACGCTCCAGCACCTCAATGTCCCTCT
>VXBH01007179.1:387443-455763 GCA_013400035.1 Rynchops niger
CCGGCCCCATAGACTTATGTGTGTCTGGGTGCAGAAGCAGATCACTGACTACTTCCTCCTGGATTATGGGTGGGTTGTTCTGCTCTCCATCCTTATCCTCCAGCTCAGGAGGCTGAGCACCCTGGGGAGAGCTGGTCTGACTATTGGAGACGGAGGCAAAGAAGGCATTCAGTATCTCAGACTTCTCCTCGTCCTTGGTTGCAACTTTCTGCCCCCCCCCGTATCCAGTAAGGGACGGAGATTCTCCATGGCTCTTTTTTTGTTGATATATTTATAAAAGCTTTTTTTGTTGTCCTTAATGTCCTTAATAATAATAAAGTCCTTAATATAATCAAGTAATAATTATTATTACTCAATGCAGCACTCCTTAGTCTCTTTTTTTTTTTCTCCAGCAAGAAGGAAGCAAACCATTTATTGAAGGAATCTTGTCAATATTTTGGGGAGTCCGGCATCCTATCCGATTAAAAATTCAGGATGAGAAGCAGATACCCTCTTTTGTAACCCTGAAGTCAACAGAGAACATGGGTTTGTTCCCTGGCAAAAGGTAAGATATTAACATCCCTAAGGAGGAGGCAGGCTAGTGTGTCGAGGCAGCCCATGTGGGTGGCTGCAGGGGCCGTGGCTGGCTGTTTATCCCCGGTTGCCCAAAGGCTGTGGTGGCCGCTTGCCCGGGGGTGCTCTAACTGCTGTGGTCTTTCAACAGCTGCTGCTGGGCAGAAAGATGCGTCTTGGTGGCATCTTTGGCTTTCAGCTGAAGAACAGTTGGGAAGGTAGAGGAGGTTGCTCTTGTCTCTACGTACAGAAATGTATATATAAAAATGTACACCCCCCCATGTATGTCCATCCACCTAATAACGGCGGTAGCCCCCAAAAGACCTCAGGTCATGCACGTTCTCCAGCGTGAAGCAAAAAGCTGGTAGGTTGGTGCTGAGTGATTGTCTATGGCATGTTACCTTCCTGGGCACTCCAAGCGGGACACCGTGGCTTCTTGGGGCAGAGTTCAAGCCAAGGAACGAAGACTGGCTGTGTGCAAGATGTGGTACTAGAATAAATACAGACGGATCAGCTGCTCCTTCAGGCCACTGCCTGCGACGTCTCGTATCGGAGCGCCTTGTGCTGATCTGACTCCTGCTAGGTTGGCCATATCTTTAAAAACTGATGTAGGTTCTTGGAGTGTTTCTTCTTTCTGTTTTGAAACCTATTTCCCAGGCCTTGGTCGGTGAATTTGGAATTATATCTGATGAGCTGAAGCCGAGTGATGTGTAATATGGAGGCTGAGACAGTACTTACCCTGAAGGACACCCTGATAAATTCTGTATTTCAGAGCTCGTGTTCTTAATTATCCGTTGCCTTAGATTGCATGTGGCATGTTTGATTTGTCGATTTAATGCTACCGCTGTTGCAGCCATGGAGTTCCAGTAAAGGCAAGGACAGTCTCGCTCCCTGTCTCTGGCTGTTGAAATTAAGGGATGGAACCTGCCAGGAGAAACCAGCCAAGAACTCGAGTCTGAGGCAGATCTGGTTCTCTTGTTCCCTTGGCCACCTCTGCAGGGACGGGGTGCGTGTGGCCGGCAGGATAGGCTCCGCTCTGGCAGTTAATTATGCTTTGCCTTTTATTTCTTGCAAAAACTTATGACTGGTGGAGATTTGAATCTTAAAGTAAATGTTAATTCAGGATCACAGCAACGCGGAGCTGCCCTGACATGCTGTAAGGTATGCACAGCAGCTTCGCTGTTTGATCTTAAATGAACTTTTTAAGTGCACGGAACACAACCGAGAGCGTCGCTTGGCGTGTTCATTGGAGTTAGTTGAATATTGTTTTGAATATATGTAGGAAATGGATTTTTAATATTTTTTCCTACAAATTGGTTTATTCTCAGTCAGAGCAGTAACTGGCCAAAGACTTTCTGCTGGAGAGTTTATGCAATGAATTGTGGAAATAGGGGCATAAAGAAAGTTGGGTTTTAAAAGAGGCTGGGCTGAATTCCCTGCTCTCGTACAGCAGGGGGTTGGGTAGCGCCGGGGGTTTCTATGGGAACTTCGTCTTTTATGTCTGTGTAACTGACACGCTGCATCCCGTGACTGTTGAAACCACAATGAGTGTGTGTTCTATACGCCTGCCCGGTACCCTCCATGCGATTAACCCAGGGCGCTGCTGTAAAATAGATAAACTACCGCAAATTATTTAAGGGACATCACGGTTGATGTTCAACAAGCTCTAAAGAGTATTGTGTTACGTTTTGGCATCCCTAGTCATACCACGTTTTACTAATTCATTTTATTATGACATAAACTGAAGTTACTGACTATATACCACATTGAAGTCTGTAGTCGTGTTCTGTGAAGTTTTGAGCGGGGATATTACATAAGGCCTGGCTGCAGGAGAAATTGAAATCACTGAGTTAATGAGGAGTAATCAACTAGAAATGTGCGCTTGGCATTTCAGGGGAATGACGCGCTGGGGAGAATTCGATGACCTACATCATATTAGTGGGGAGACACTGAAATCTACTGAAGAAAAGCCAGACCTCGAGAAAGGTGAGCGTTGGCGCTTTTACGTTGGCGAAGCATTCTTTGTTCTGGGACTGTGCACAAATAATCTGAGGCGTTAGGCCTTCCCTACCAGGGAAGGGAAATCTTTTCCTGTCTGTTCAACATGCGTTACGTGCTGGTGAAGCACTCCTGTACCACTGGTTAGGGAAAACATTGCTGTGCAGATTAACTTTGCAGACGGCCAGTGCTAATGGGCTGTGCTTTCGCCAAGGAATCCTTCCCAAAGGGTGACCAGAACAGCAAACTGTGGCCTCTGCAGACAGCCTGCTGCTCTTCGTCGTACGCCCGTGCCCTCTCCTCTCCCACTCCTCCCACCCGCTCAAAAAATAATTAAAAAAATGTATAAATCCCTGCACGGAGAACCTTCTTCCCGTGGGGGTGCTGGCAAGGAGGGGAGAGCAGCTGTGCGGTACGCTGATGCGGTTTTGTTTTGCGCAGGTCATTCGTGTTACGAGAGCTGCACTCTGAAGCCCGTGAGCGAGCAGGACCACGACTGCGCTACCCTGCCGCGGGCCGGCAGCCGCGCCGCGGCCGTGCCCGAGGGGACCAGGCTGCGCGTGATAGCCAGGACAGAAGTGGAAACTCACAGGTTTTCGATTAATGGCCACTTCTACAACTACGAGGTAGGAATGTTTGTGTTTGCCCTTCATCCCCTGAGGCTGGGTGCTGGGGCAGGTCATGTGGGGTGAGCTTCTGGCCTCCCCTGCCCCCCCGTAGCTGAGGGGGGGACTCCCCATCGGCCCCCTGCGTGGCCAGACCAGTGTCACCAGGACTTGGGCTCAACCCCGACCAGGGCTGCTCTCCTGAGGACACCTTTGCTTTGTGGCGGCGGTGGCAGACCCCTGGCAGCGAGCCCTGTCCCCAGCTGGGCTGGCTTATCCCCTCTGAGTGCCAGCCGTTGAGCGCAGCAGTCCTATGCTCATGCCGTTTCCCTGCTGTTTTTGTCCCTAGACATCAGTTTTTACTCCAGCTTTTGGATCCGAAACCAAAATAAGAATAAACAGCCAGATGAGAACGAGACAAGTGATAGAACAATTGCTTCGGAAGTTTAAGGTAACGCTGCGTGTTTGCAGCAGCAGCTGCAGCCGTGTTGTAGAAATGCTGCGAACTCCGTGTCACACCAGCGCTGTGTGAAGGGCAGGAGGCACCTGGGAGGGGACAGGGCATAGGATGGAGCATGGAAAAAATCCACACAGGCCTTTAAGGAACAGTTTGGCGTTATTTTACAAATGTCTCAGGGCTGTTTGAGTCTAGAGAAGGTATACGGGGCGGGGGAGAAGAAGGTGCAGGGGAGGAAGAACGGCTTCTCCCTGAGCTCCGGCACAGCGGGGGAACGCTGCTGCGCTGCCAGCACGGCCCAGCGCAGGGAAAGGCAGTTGGGTTCATGGCCACGGCCGGGCTTCCCTCTAGCGACCGGCAGGAGCAACCGGGCTTTGCTGCAAACAGATGGGAATTCTCTCCTGGCCCGGGCTGGGACACACGTTCCGTTGGATCCAGGCACACAGAAAGCCCTACGGAGTCAGAGTTAAAACTAGTGCTCCAGAGCAGTGCCACACTGTCTGAAATTACTTCTTTTTTTTTTTTTTTCTCCTTGGAGTTTCTTTGGTATCCTCTGCCCTTAACTTACGATTATACCTGGTCAAAAACATATTTGCCATTGCTGCTCTGTGTTTCTCCCGTATCTTTATCCTACGTAGCTTCTTACTGCACAGTGTTTTATTCTCCATTCGACTTCCCCAGAGGCTTTGCTCTGGCGGAATTAGCTCTGGGGCTACTGAGTATGGGTCAGCCTGCTCAGACTTTCTGTTTGTGTGTCACAGATAGAGAACAGCCCACACGAGTTTGCACTCTACATTATCCACGCCTCCGGAGGTAAGTGTGGATCGCTTCCCTGGGAGCGACGGGAGTCATGGCGGGCATCCCTCCTGTTCAGACAGCGGGGGCTCAGTGGGGCAGTTGAGCTTTTCAGGAGACCCCTTAGACATGTGGTATGTTCTGATGGAGGGGAAAAGCCGAACGCTTGTGTTCTGGGTGCTCTCAGCGTGCTGCCACGCGGCCGGTTCAGCTGAGCAGGCCTCCGTTCGTCCTGTAGTTAACGGCCGTGTTTAAGATGCCTTTCTGCGCTGGCTCAGCCGCGCTGCGCCCGGGGGACGCCGGGCTCCCGCCGGGAGCACTGTGGGATGTTTTAACTGCCAGGTTCGGATGGGAGCCCTGAGTCACAGGTGCCTAGTTGAAACTGATTTTTCGGTGGGAAGTGTTTAGTTCTGCAACACAGCGTCTACTCTGTTCCTTCAGGAAAAAAGAGATTTTTATGTTTATTGAAAGGAAGAGCTGAAAGAATGGGGGAGAACTGGTGGGCAAATACCATAGGTGTCAAGTTGTGAAGTGGAAACGATGTTTGAGAAGTATAAAGTAGGTTTTGTTTTAGGAAATCATGGTCAAGCTGATGGGCCTGGGCTGAGTCACCTTCATGCTTCCTTGGCCACCAAAATTGCAACTTATTTGTGTTGCATCTACCAATTTCTTTCAAAATGCATTGTGTGAGGTGCCACATCCTTCTGCAAATGTGCCGGGGAGACTTTTTAGGTCTCTAATAATTGCCCATCAGTCAAACACAGGAGCTCTATCCAGAAAAAAGACTTCTGATGGCGAGAATATCTGGCGGCACTGTTGTGTGTTCTGTGCACCGCGACGTTTCTTTCCAATCCCAGAAAAGAAGCAGCTGAGGAGTGGAGACGTTCCCTTACTGCACAGGCTCTTGCAGGGGCCCTCGGAGAAGGTTGCCAGGTTTTTTCTGATGGACAGGGATGTGGAAGAGATTAGCAGTGACGTACGTAATTCTAATGATTTGCAATTCTAATGATTCGCAGTGTTTTTCCCAGTTAGCATTTCTCGCTAAGGGGCATTTCTTGTCTCTTTGGCAGGTTGCTCAGTATATTCAATTTCATCTTCCCTTCTTGGAGTCGATTCTGCACAGGATAAATGAAGAAGAAGAACAGGAGATTGAACAGACAATTGCAAGGTGAAGAGCAGTAAAATGAGGGGGGTCCCTTTGAGTCCAGGAGAGTATTCACAGTTACGGGTTGGCTCAAGAGGTGAATGCGTTGGTGCGGCGGAGCGGAGTTAGAACACGCTGGGATTCCTTCAGTGAAACTGGGTGGGATTTATAATCCTTCTGTGTGCTGCGTGCCCAGATGAGCTGCTGCTGCTGAAGAATCCCCAGTAAATACCGACTACACATAGGCATGGGGGGATCTTTACAGAAAAACCAGACTCGCGGGGTCGCTTCTGTTTATTCTGTTTCTGAGCCTTGGGCTGGTTCCTCAGTCTCTGCTTGCTGCTCTCTGTTTCCGGGGAGAGGGTAAGTGCCGTGGGACTACTGAGGGAGCACAGCCTTGATGCTGGATTAGTGCCACATTCTTAATGTCCCCGAAAAATGTCACTTGTGATAAATGGCGAGTTCTGACAGCAGCTCAAAATGCACAAAAAGGGTACACGTTAGAAACACTCTGCTATTTCTGAACATAAAAATTTGAGTCCTGAGGTCAAGAGCTGTGAGTCTGTACCAGCTGTGGATCTGTTGCCAAATGCCCATCTGATAATCACTCTGGATTGAAGTGCTGGGGAAATGTGAAGAAAAATTAAATAGCAATTGCCATTTTCTATCAGCAATGCTTTCCTTAAGACGTTTTTTGGGCATTCAACTAGCACAGTAGGATTTGGGTTCAAGTTTTGCAGGATTCTCTGTTACTGACATGCGTTCTCTCTCTCTGCATCTCAGGTACAAGCAAGAGAAGAGGTTGATATGCCAGCACCTTCGGAGCCGAACCGCTAAGAAAACAGAGACGACAGTTTGATGAGAAGGGGCTGCCGTGCACACCCCAGGCGCCGCCTTGGCCCAAGGGAGGTCGGGACGTTTGCTTGAAGGTGCCAGGACTGGAGAGGGCGTAAAGCCCGGGGGGTTCAAAGAGCTGAAGTTTCTCGTGATAATCACACAGCCCAAGCTGCACCCACTCCTCTCCAGCCCTTGGAATCCAAGCTGGGCACCACCACGGAGAGGCACTGGATCCCTCAAAAGACAGATGCTGAATCTTGCTTG
Organism: Rynchops niger; assembly: GCA_013400035.1. NCBI lineage: Eukaryota > Metazoa > Chordata > Aves > Charadriiformes > Laridae > Rynchops > Rynchops niger. The sequence goes on from VXBH01007179.1 coordinate 394,096, forward strand.
AAACTTCGGATAGGGGAAAAAAACCACCTGTGAGGAGCCCAAGGCTTTAAAACCTACAAATTTACAAACTATTACCGAAAGTCTAGCATATAAGGAAAATGTTGCAATAACCAATGTGTTAATCATTCAGAAAATACTAAAATTATGTATAGGGTTTTCCTTCTATTAGAGAAATGTTGAATTCTATTAGGAGGAAGCTCTTCAGTAGAGGTAAGTGGCAAGAAGTATTTCTGTATCGAAGATTGCAGTTAGGCTTTTCACTTACCTTAAATACCTGTGCGAGAGACCTGAAATCTCACTGGCTCCGCACTGCTCGACGCCCAACTTGCTTCAGCTTTGAGCTACTGTTAGAAAAGTGTGAATGGAAACCCTCCCCCTTCGCAGCTACTCAGCGCTGGACGTGCGAGGGGATTTTGCTCTGAAACAACCTCCGGAGCTGCGCAGTCAGAGCTCTCGCTAGCTCCTGCTGCGTCTGCTCGGCTGGCTCCTGGGAGACACCTGGGCACCGGTGGTTGTTGGAGGACTGACTTGGGGGTGTTTCCTGCGGTTTCTGTGTGCAGAGGGAAATGCGGGGAGTCCAGCGGGGCTGGAGCATCGCAGTCCTGGCGGGGGCTGGGCTGGCCCTTCCCGTGGGGGCTGTTTTGGGACGGTGGCCCCAGCGCGGTGTGCAGTGGCCACCTGTCGGGTCCTGTCTGCTTCAGGCCTGCTGAATATTGAAGCTCAAATTGTAGAGATGTAAATAAAATCCAACTTGTGCACCATTAATTGCCCTCCTGTATTAGTCTGTCATCTTTACATGGTATCTGTGTCTCGCCCCGGCTACCTTTGGCTTAGGCAGGTGACAAGATAAACACTGTGACGGGGGGGAATCAGCGTGCCGAAAATGCTGCCTGGAAATTAAGTGGAATAAATCGAATATGAAAAGCTTTATGTTCCCCGAGATGATGTCACTTGGATGGTAGTTAAAAATGAGAAGGCAATGTGCTAATTGAAGCTATTGTGGTTGGGGCAAGGGGTTTATTTCAATGTATGGTCTATTATAATCCTGCCCGGGAAAATAATTATGGGCGAGGGAGCACGGAGGGGAGAAATGAAAGTAACTGGGGGGGGCAGGTGCGTGGTGTTAGAGGAGAGGTGCCGCAGGGGTGCGGATGGAAGTTCCTTGAAGCAGGAGCCGGGAGTGCCCGGGCTGGGGGGGCACTGGGGGCTGGGGCTGGAACAGACCCCGCGCTGCCGGCCGCCCTCTGCTTCGGTTGCTGGAAGGAACCCAGAAGCCTTTTCGCAGAGCAATGTCGAGGTGGCTCAAGTTCACGAGCGGGGAAAGGAGCTGCTCTGGGCCCACCAGGAAACGGTAAGTATTTTTACGCAGAAGAGGCTATTTCTGTAACGCTCGGTTGTGTAAAATGTCTGAACGTGCAGTGTGAAAATCCTGCCTTAAGAAATAAAATTCTTTGGGCTGTGATAAGAAGACAAACCAACACACAGACCGTATGGTAAAGGAAATGTTTTCAAGTACCTTTATGTACACAGTTCCTAAACTGAGCCATTTTTTGCCACCGCCTGATGTTAAATCCTTGAATTGTTTCTATTTCACTTGTCCTGCTCAACGGGGGCTGACAGATGCTGGAAAAGAACTACGGAGCGTGGCCCGGGTGCCCGGAGTCTGCTGGGTTTAAGGGCTACCGGAATCAAGCGGTGCCTGCCGTGGCCTTGGTTCTTGTGAGTCCGGTGCTCGTTGAAATGAGTTGTTTCAGACAAGTACAGCCACAAACAGGGGAAGAATTTATTCCAAATCATTATTGGGTATTCAAGGTTACACAGCAATGGAAAACAGAGGAGACAGAGGAAAGGGGGGTTGCATTTTTGGGTTCAGAGCCGAAGCCGTGAATCACGGAGACAGGAATTGGAGTACGGATCTCACCTGCGCTTGTGCTGCCCACCTCCCCCAGGAGAAAAATCTCACCTCAGCACGGGGTTTCTAAAACCAGCTGGAAACCCAAATCACCCCCCACGTTCCAGCAGAGCGATCTGAACCGGAACACAAACTCCTGAGAAAACCCCGTGTGGAGAGAAGGCCGTGGTGCCCCCCCAGCCCTTGGTTTGGCACTGGAGTCGGCACGGCTGCTCGGGTGCAGCCTGTTACGTGTCCGTGTGTCTCTGGCAGCTCCCCACCTTGCCCCGATGGATGATCCTGCTCTTTTGTTCCCCTTCCCAGGCACCCACTGGCTGGTTTTTGCCCTGGGATCAGTGTTTTTTTGGCATATGAAGACTTCCAAGTCCCTGCGGCCTTGCTCATGGTACCCGTCACTCCCAATCTATTTTAGCTTTCGCGTGTTCTGGATCGTTGACTGTTACCCTTGTTCTCTTTTCACTGAAATGCCCTCCAGGTACCCGAGATTTCTCCCAATGCTCCGGCAAAGTCCTCAGCAGTGGTGGGGAAAACGAAACCGTGACCCGTGCATGACACAGCTCCTGATTCTGTTTTATCTGAGGTTGTGCTTGTGCCCCCGACGCACGAGCACGGTCAGACTCCAACTGGCAGCAAGCGGCTGGCGACTCCCTGTCAGTGGGTGATGGGCTTCAAGGGCGCTGTTACCGCCAGCTCCCTCCCCAGCAGCGTCCCTGCCCTGGTGCAGCTGCTTCGTCCTACCTGGGGTGTCTGGGAAATTTGGGCTCACAGAACGCAGCCGGGGTTTTTTTCTAGGCGGTTTCTCTAATTTGCCAAACTGTTTTTGACACCGAAATGCTGCGAAGGGATTCACAGTGGCGCGTCTCGGTCTCGCTGGCAGCCACCCGTCTAATGAAAGGTTTTTCTTCTCTTTATTTATAGCCTTAATGAAAGCGTTGCCCAGCCGCGTGCGCAGGACAGGCCCTGCTGGGGCTCAGTTCGGCCAAGTTCTCCAATCTGACTCCGAAACCTTCTCCCTGCTGGTCGTGCTTCAAGCTGTTTGGGCAACGTTTCTTTTATCTTACAGATATTAACAAATACCTCGTGGATAATTGCTGCTCGGTTCGTCCACCAAAGGAATCGGGTACTCGGGTGTCTCTTCCTTTGAGGCAAAGGATTCCAGAAAAAACATTTCTTTATTTTAGTGCTGGTTTTGACATATGATTTTTAACGTGCCTTCTAATTTCTTTTAAGGTAAAAAGAAAGTAAAAACTCGAAACCTGCTTCTGTGTCAAACCCTGGAGTGTGGGTCTGGCAGCCTCCCGGGGTTCCTCTGAGCGTTGGTGTCCTGAGCCGCTGGGGCAGCAGCTCCTGCTCTGCCCTTTCCATCGCATTTTGCTCATTTTTCATCTTTTTCTGTGCTTAAAGGCAACTCTACAACTCCCCAAGAGCAGCCCAATTAGTGAGTACGTGTGTTGTCTTTCAAGGACAGTGCTATAAAAATGCAAAAATAATTATTTGGTGATTGAAAAATAATTTAGAAGTGGTTACAGGCAGATTTTCTTCATTTGATCTCATTTGCGTTTATGGTTCATAAGCTTAAGATTTAAAATGCCTGCTTTTTTTTTTTTTGATGTTTAATTATTTGGTATAAGCAAAATAATATTCCGTAACGTAAGACGGTGGCCGCAGCTCAACCCTGAATTTTCATCCATTGAACTTGTTCTTTCAGTGGATTTCTTTAAGGTGCTGCACCCCTCGCCCCGCGCTTAAACTGGCTTTGAGTTCAATTGGTGTAAATTTTGTGTTCTTGATCATTTTGAATCAGTGATAGGAGCCAGAAATGAGGTGTTTGCCTAGGGGTTCCTCCCCCATCGGAATAAAATGAGCGAAGACATTTAATTTGCAGGTAAGCTGAGCGCTGCGAGCGTCGGGGTTTGCAGCTCGCGGTCCCAGCGGGGTCCCGGCTAACAGCTCAGCGGATCCTAGGCGGGAATTGGACGTTTCATTGTGAGGCACCGCTTCTACCTTGTTCGCGGCGGCGGATGGGACGGCGGCAGAGCTGCAGCTGGTGCAAACCGTCAGGACTTGGTTGGATTCGTGAGTAAAGAGCCACAACTTTGTTTTCTCCGCTATGACAAATCATCTGTTCCTGTTTATACGTCAGGAACTTTTAGCAAAGATACGCTCCCTGTTGAGTTTGTGAGACTTCCCATCGCTCAGCAGGTATCGTCCGCTGTGCTGCGCGAGCACTTTATGCCGACAACAGTTTTTCACTTCTTTTTATAAGTTCTGGACCCTGGGGGGGGGGGGAAGGTGAAATATGTGTGAGCAAAAGGTTCAGGCGATGACGTCCTTGTGAGCAAGGTAAAGGAGCGCGGCAGCAGTGGGTGGTGTTTGATAATCTTTGCAAGTTGTGTACACAGAGTGTACGAGTGCAGCGCGTAAACACATACTGCTGTTTAACAGATGGGTCGCCCTCACTGTTCAGCTCAGACGGCCTTAAAAGATTGGGTATTTGTCAGAAAAGATCCTGAAATAGTTCAGTTGGGAAGAGTTAGTGGAATGGTTCTTTGCAGATAGGCTGTTGGGCGTATGCAGAGGTGGAAATTTGTCACTAATAAGAGAGAGAATTGTCTGTATTTTATCATTTAAAGCAAAGGGAAGACTTGGGAAAAGAGCGAGCATGGCCCAAGGGCCGTGGGTGGTTTGTTGAAGTCCAGGTAAGGAATATCTGGGAGAGCGCGAGCGAGATGAGAAGTAGGCAAAAGCACTGGAGGGTCCAGAGAAGCCAAAGCAGCTCTGCGGCATGAAGTTCAGCGAGCTAAAATAATGCAGGAAAGGCGAGGAAAACAGAGGTAGGGAGAATGAACAGGGAAAATGCTTTGACCTAGAATTTGAGTGTATCCTCTCTCCCTGTTGCAGAGGAGCTTTTCAAGAGGGATTCAGTCAAGAGGTGTCAGCCAGGGAAAGACCTTGGCCCGCATCCTCCAGCTGGGCAAGCGCCAGTCACTCCCCAGAAGCAGCAGATGTAGCTGCCTCTCGGTGTACAAACTGCTGCACGTGAACACCGGGCTAATGAGACACGTGCTCTAGTGATCGCTCGACTGGTCACAGACCTACTTGTGCGGGCAAGAGGGTTTGTCTTTGGAAAGGTGACGGCAGGAATTCTGCCTTAGCCCGGGCTTTGCTTTTGCTGCTTAATGGAGACATTTACGCTCTTGCGCGTACCCTGTTTTTTTGATTTTATACTCTGCGTTTTGATTCAGAAAGTGTGGGTGAAAACAGACACGCTACCTCTTGCCGGAAACACGCCTGGCGGTTTTCTTCTCTGCAGCAGCGCTCCCTCATGGCAGTGAAGGCGGCCGTGACGGAGGTCAGCTGCTCCTGGCTGATCTGGGGCTTGTATTTGATGAGGGTGACGAGCATTCTGCAGGAAAAGCACCGCCAGCCCTGTGAAGCTGGGAGGGGAGCGCAGGGCGCAGGAAGCGCTTCCCAAACGCTACTCCCGCCAAGCCCCTCTTTTGCTACCGCACACTGCAGTTCTGCAGCTTGGTCATTTTTATTCGCCACCCAAACACCTATTTGCGGCAGGGAGCAAAGATGCGCCCCGTTCCCCTCTGACATACGTCATGGCTGCTCATTTTTGGAGTTGCTCCCCCGTGAATAAACCATGCAGACGGTGTCTGGGGTGTGCACCGCTCCACAGGCTCCAGGACGGGGTGGGTTTGCGGTTCTTGCAAGTTTTCCCTGAGCAAAGCAACCAAACCCCCGGGCCTGTCAGGGACTGGCAGGAGTGCACGGGATGAGGGAAAGCACGTGGGCTTTCCCGTGCTGGCAAATGAGCCCTAATTAGGCCATAAAGGTCGTGCCGTACTTCAGGCAGCGGCTTCCTTGTTCTTCTGCCGTCTTTCATGCCGAGCCTCCTGCGGTTCCCGCCGGGCCGGTGGGAGGGCAGGGGTGGCAGACCTGGCTTGGGACACCTATTGCTTCCGTTCCGGGGGGGCGTATACCGCGCCTCCTGCTAACCCAGGGCACGTAAACGTAGGTTGAAGCAGATAGCAGAAGCAACTGGGACCAACGCGAGCGGTTTAAAAAAGGAGCTTGGAAGAGGGGCTGAGGGGGATGTGGCTGTTTTTCCAAGGGCCTATTGCCGCACAAGAAGGCCGGCCGGGCTGGAGACGGGAAAGGTGAGCGTTGCCAGGGTAAGAATAGGAAAAAGAGGGGCAACAGAGCAAAAACGGGCATCTCTTACTCCTGCTTCTTGTGCTGTAACTTCTCCTCTTCAGTCGTACACAAGTCTTCATGGAAAGTGAACAGGCCGGGAGTCAAGGATAAGGGCACGTAATTCTCATCCACTTCCAGTTTCCCCATGCACGGCCTCCGGAAAGCATAGGAGCTGCTACAGCACTGGCAAACTCCTGGGTTTATGGGGTCGGTCAGGTGTCTTCGGCATATTTCTCCAAGCACGAGATCCAGCTTTACCAAGAGAAGGGAAAAAACCAATTTCACGTTACTTGTCATTTTCGAAAATCCCTGGAATACACGCTGCTCTTAGTAAAGTTCTAGAACGTAACTGAGAGTTTAAATTAAACTTTGTTCGTAAGACAGACAACAGTTTGTATTTCTGCTGATTGCCGAGTGCTGTCAGTGCAAAAACGGCTCAGATAGTTCAGAATAAATACGTATATGCAGTTTTAGGGACTGTCCTTTGGGCATAGAAACGATGAGATTTCTTCGTGAAGCCAAGCCTGCGTTTGACTTGTTTTCTCCAGCAGGGTTTCTGCGGGCATGGTCTGCTCCTGGGAACCTGCCCTTGTACAGACGGGTGGCTGCAGGACAGGAGGAAGCTTCTGAGGAACTTGGGCTTACGGGCCTGGAGAATTCTTATGGAAGAGCTGTACAAAATTGATCCTTTTCCTAGAGCACTACGACTTCAGGCATCTAGAAAGGATGAACTCAGACAAGAGATTGTTGGCTTCAGAGGGAGCAGGGTCAGTGGCCCGCGCCGCGTAACCCCGAACTGCCGCACACTACCCTGTCCATTTCCTGATCCCCCCGTAGTTTAATTCAAGCTTTAACTTCGGTGATGCCGACTTACGTGCACTTCAGGTGTGGGAGTACATCTTCAGGCCAGCTCAACAGCCCAGTGAATATTTTCCTCATTTACCTTTACTCCAGGCTGCAGAATTTGTGACACTTCCAAGAAAAAGCAGGACCAAGATACAGAAGAAAAACACTCACGTTTTCCTCGGCACAAGGCAGCAGCTTGTCCTGGCTTAAGTGGCAGCATTTGGAGCCGATTGTAGTCATTTGCTTGGTGAATTTTATCAGCTCTGCGGATGTCAGCTGAGGCATCTTCTTGGTGAAGCTCATGAGAAGCCTGAAACGACAATTTCTTTGATGTTGGTGTGTGTGTTCCAGCTGGCAGCAGTGAGCGAGCTGCTGCGCAAAGCTCCAGCCGAAGCCCACAGAAGGCTCATTAGCACGGGGGCAGGACTAAGCCTGGGGTCTGTAAACTCACGGAGGCAAGTGTAAGCCTGCTCTGTTTGCTGGAGCGCTTGCCTTTTTCTGACCAGTCTCTTACCAGGCTAAACAGATAAAATGAAGGACGGCATGGCCAGTTACGTGCTGGTGCGCCCTCTCACCAGACGGTACGCGTGTCTTCCCTGTGTTCGTTTCCCTGGGAGCGTAGGGAGCTTGTCTAACAGCAAAACTGAACCCGAGCGACTTCTTGGCAGAAGGTAAGCTCAAAAAAGTTCACTTGTTTGGGTTGTTTTCTTTTTTTTTTCCTTTAAAAAACCCCTGTGCTTGTTAACCATCGTGGCCAGGAAAACCTTAACAACTGATACAAGAGGCGGCGGCAGCCCACCAGGTTTGTTGGAAACCTCTAGTCCCAAAGGTCTTTCAAAGATCAAACGTGCACGGGAGGGCAAAAAGCCCGAAACACCTCCCCAGAGGAGGCTCGCTGAAGCCTAACTTTAAGTACACAAGCAGTTTAGGGGTTTCATTGAGATGGCGCACATACTTCAAGTTAGGCATGTGCTAATTAACATTGCAAATCAGGGCCAAAGTTCCTCCAGGAGGCTTGTGCCTGCACGTTGCGTTTAAGCATAGTATATGGTTCAGCTAATCGCGTTTTTTCTGTCTGCTGGAGTCAGATTTTTGTTAGACTTGTTAATGTTTACATCTGCTGCGGGAGCTGGATAGAGCAAAATCTTTTGCAAAAGACACAGCAGCTGTCTTTTGCGCAAATTTATGAGTCTTAAGTTACAGCTCGCAGCTGAAAATGCAGCTATAAAGTAAGAACATCATAGGAAACATGGACAGGACGTTGATGAAGTAGTTGCTTTAACGCTTCATGAGTTGAGTTAAGGAGGGAACTCATGAGAGGCTGCAACGTTGTCTTGGAAAAGAGGAAAAAACCCCTAGGAGCTGTTAATATATTGGTCCAACATTCACGTGGTGTCTTTTAGCCTAGCGTTTTTGAGACGCTGGCTTGACTCCAGCGCGGGTTGTGCACAGCTGGTACAGGAGTCATGTAAGCATATAAAAAAGTAATACTCGTTTTGGAAATAGTAATCTCCTTTCTCCTTGTAAATGTCACAGCTTGTCTTCATGACGCTTTCAGTTTCATAAATATGTTTCTTCAGTTCTTCCTCCTGAAAAAAAATAAGTTAATTTGAGGAGTCGTCATCTCAGGGGAAATGCAGAGTGTCCTACTGCCTCTTGATCAGGCCTGGGTATCTAGAGCTTCCTCTCACCTGACATCTACCACCCATTTTTAATTCCATTACAAAGTCTTCACCTGTCTGAAGCCTCTATAAACTGCCTGAATGTGATAAATGTCCGCCTTCAATCCCCTTGAAAGAGTCAATTTTGTATAACTGACGGAGGGCTAGGCCCGAGGCACAGGGTGGCTCTAACTTCACGTAATTACAGCGCCGCCGTGTCTCTGGGACAATAACCATAAGCACCTGTTCCATTTGTAAGAGGGCAACTGGCAGCACTAGGGAGCCCAAACGAGAGCAGGGCTCACGCAACTGCTAGCTCCATTCCTTTCCCCGGCATTTCTGTTCATCCATGTTAAACTGCTTCGCAAGTAGAAGATTGCAAAGGCTCTGCTGATGCTTTTTTCCGTACGGGAGTCAGTGGGGCCTTGTAATATTTTCAGGGTTTGTTACAGGAGCTGTGGGTGCCCACTGTAGACCTGGATCAGGGATATTCCCTGTTTAGCCAGAACCAGCCGTGTGGTCACACGCGTGACTCCAAGGGCGCGTTGTGTGAAGCCGGACGGCACCCACCCCTCTGCTGCAGCACTTGTCTGGAGCACCGGCTTTGCAGCACTCCTTCAGCAGGTCCTCGTATCCTTTACCAATTCTTAAAAGCATTTGAGCAGAAAATTCGGGGTGTCTCCTGGAATATTCGTACAGAAACCTGCAACATGCAGAGAATCGGGATTAGAGATAAACCAAAACAACTGCCCTCCGGAGGTGGGGGAGGGGAAGGACAGCAGGGGTGCTTTTGGGGTGGTTTTGTCTGATGTCCGGTGGAACAGGGAGGATTTTACAGCATCCAAACCGGAGCAAGAGTGGCTGGCTGAGCACAGCAGCGCCTGAGCAAGTCCTGTGCCTGTAACACCCCCAGCTCGTGTTAGCTTGGGTCAAGCTCGGCTTACAGCTTTGCGGGGCTTGGGGTTTTGCTCCTTTTGTAATCCCATCTAAATGATAATGAAATCATGTCCAGTAACAGGCCCATTTCTCAGCAGAGGCTGAAAGGATTAGCTCGGCTGGGGCAGCCACCCCGCACAGCAGTTGTGCCCATCGATTAGCTGCACTACTCATAGAGAACGGGAGTGATGTATGTTATCGGAATGAATTCCCTGTCTCTGGGACTCGATGCTGTCTCTGCAGCTTGTGGCGTTCGTTCCCAAGTTCACTGCAGGTAGGATCAGGGCTTCGTTGCGCAAAGGAACGCGGCTAGAACAGAAACGGACCGATCCTGTTTGAATCAAGACACGAGCCTGACTGAAATGACTGATTTCGAATTCCCGCTTAAGAGGGGATCAAAGGTGTATTTTGGGCCTCAGAGCAGGACTGACAGTAGCTACATTTCACATGTGTTTCTTCAGTTTTGTCTCTGACTCTGTGTTTCTCTCCCTGTGCCCTGTTCGGCATTTGTTCCCATTCCACGCTTCCCGAGATCGGCGTGCGCGCTGTCCCGCGCTACGTGCTCACAGAGCAGACAAAGCTGAGGCTGAAAGACCTGGGCTTCGGCATCCAAACTGCCATCTTCTGGCCCAAGTATGGAAACCGGCCAATTGAAGAGCAGAGAAAGACCCCCGTTACCTGGCTAAGTGCGTATCTTTTTCCTGGGCAAAACGTTCACATATTGCTTTGTCTTCTATAAACTCCCTGACGTGGGGGGACAAGCCTGCAGGTTTGTCATCATTTTCTGCGTTAACTATGCATTCACTTCTCTGTAACAGAGGCTTTTCACAGCACTTCTTAATTTTACTTGATAGGATGTCTTGGTTGGTGCAGACGTAGTGTAGAATCTCTTCCTGTAAAGCAAAAAAGGGGATGAAGGGCATTGTACTAGATTTTGGTCTTTTTCTTCTTTTTTTTCCTTTTTAATCGCTGTTTTTATCTCCATTTTACAGAGAGAGAAGGTGACTCCCAAAGAGCAGAGGTGGCTGGCAGAACAAGGAAGAAAGCTGGAGGCCTGGTGATGTGTTTGCTGCAGTCCCTTGATAGGTGCTCACCCTTTGATAGGTGCTACGAGGGAACCACCCAAACCGACAAGGTCGCTGTCTCGCTTGAAACCACAGACAGGCGGGGAGATAAATGGATTTGGTATGTGAGACCAAGGCAAAAAACTGAGGAGGGGCAGACGCTGTGTCCTGCTGAAAGTCGCCCAGAAAATACATGGCACAGCGAGGAGCTGCAGGCGAACCTGGCGAAGCGGCATTAAATCACGTCAGTCACAGAGTGATCTTTCTGCCCTTCTTGACTGACACCAGGAAAAGGCAAATGGGAAGATCAACCGGGTTTTTAGACTGAAGAGTTAAACTCCAGTTTTGGAGAGCAATCAGGACAGCAGAGGAGAAAAAAGAAATTTGAAAACAACAAAAAAACATTCAGTTTCTGCAAAAATGTAACTATTAAATGACTTTTACCCGATCGTGCATACAGTCCAGCATATCTCCACGACAGCAGTCCTTGTGCATGTTAGCAATGTCCATCACTAGTTTGTTAACAGTAGCAAAATCAGCTTTAGGGAATTTTTGGCTTATCTGAGCAAGTTTCCTACAAGAAAGAAAAATAGTTATTGTCTATATTCACAGCGTGAGACTGATAGCTACCATCATTTTTCTGGGCAGAGGGTATCCAAACTGCTCGGGAATGGTCTCTCCCTGCTCCCACTGAAGGTAACAAATAAACATCCCTAGAAGCCAATAGCTGAGGTTTTCAGGGTTATCTAAGGACCCTGGGTGAATTTGGGTGTGCGATGGTGGAAAGAAATGTGATAGGTGAGCATGAAATTACAGGAGCAAGAGAAACAAGTTGTATTTTTCTCGCGATCTCTCCAACTTTCATCAGAGAGATGCGTTCCTTTTGTATTTTGGGCTTAGCTTTTGAAAGCTAATGGCAGCTTGCAAGGAAATGGTGACTGTTGTGACTGTTGTCATGCATAAATTTGTATTCTGAATCTGTCTTCCTTATTAGATGGTACTAGTGACCTGCATACAAAAAGGACAGGGCTGGTGTTCGGGGTCACGGCTCTGTGTGTAGGTGTGGAGCCCCCCACAGCTAACATGCAACAGCCACGCTTGATTTCAAAATAATAACAAACACGGGGAAGACTCACAGAGCCTTTAAGGTCCTTTCTCCAAACTTCTTCAGGATTCCACATGTGTGTTCCTGCCTCAGGCCGTCGTCTTTTACTGGCTTCATCACCTTTGGTGCCTGGTAGAAACAAGATGCAGACCAGGAAAGTGCAAGAAAAGACAAGACAACGCTTTATGCTAAAACTACTGTGACGATGTTTTTCTGCACCGGGATTTTTTAATAGCGGAAGAAAAATGCTGTCTAAGCTGCGCTATGAACTAACTGTTGTGCTTGTCACCAGTGACATGAATAAACTAAAACCCTGCCCTGGAATACCTGTCTGCGAAAGCATTCCTCCAGGTTACGAGTGGGGTCTTCAGCACTTCCGCAGCAGTTCTTCATCATCTCATCGTACCGGATAGCAACAGAAAGGATTGTTGGGGCATAGAGGAAAGGATGCCTTCTGGAAACCTCATAGATAAAGCTAAAACCCAGAGAAAAATGTCTTTAGTTTCACAGTAGGCCCCTATGCGCAGGGGGCAGCAGTGTTATTGCAGCATCTGCTGTATATTAGAATGATAGCTACTATTAAAATGATACTACTGTCATAACAGCAAGCTGTATAGTGTGGCGTTTATCTTGGAAAATTCTGATGGGGCTGCTGGTTTCCAGGGCACCGGGAGTCTCAAATCCTGATGGTTCTGGCTTAGAGGCAGCAAAACTTCTGCTTGGCTTTTAAGGACTAAAGGGAGGCCCTTGGTTTCAGATGAGTCCTTTGCATAGATAACAATGAAGCTTGTTTGTCATTTGGACCTATATCCAAAGCAGGAGGTGGCAGAACGGGCTTCACATAGCGACAATTACAGCTAGATGAAGTACGCGAATAATTCACGTTAGAAAGAAAAACAAGTGGGAGATTACAGAGAACCTGAGACTGAGCTTTTTGGTTGATATTGCATTTGCTGTCTCCAGGCTCGTATCTCACACCTAGGCAACGACTTTCTGATATATTTACTTACTATCCTGTTAATGGGTGTTGATGCTGTGAATGATTTTTGCAGGCAGCTTCAGCATTTGGCCTTTCAAAAGGAGAAACGAACCCTCTTGATGAATTTTTAAGGGAGAGGAAGCAGTCATTTCTTTCATGATCCTTTTTAGCACAGCAGTCAGTAAACCCGGGAAGATTTTCCTCCTGGCATATTGTATCAAGGAAAATCCTGTCCTGTGAAGAATGAGAAAAAAGTTAATTTGTGCGTGGATTCCATTTTACTTCTCTGTGCCCTCTGAGGAGCCCCAACTTATATAAACTCCCAGTTTCTCTCATTATGACCTCCTGCTTTGACTGCCGTGCAAATCAGACTGACCTCTCAAACCGCTAAGTGATGACTCCTCAAACTCTGATACCTACTGTTATGCCAAGGCGGACTCCGAAGTGGAGTGCTTTTCAAACCCTCGCAGCTTATAACGTTGCTCAGACCCTTTTTCTTGATAACAATCACGATGACTGTTCCATGTGCACACTGCAGGTTGCAGCCCGGGCAGATCTATGCTTTTCCAGCTACACTTGGGTTCGTGCAATGTAGAGCACCGTGTTTCTTGTCCATCAAGCGGCAGCGCTCAGGGCGAGCTGCCAGTCAGGCGGCAGCTGGGGACGGTTTTAGCTCAGGGTTTGTTTCGGTGTGCCTAACAGCTCAGAAATGAGCCCCAACACAGACCGACGTCCATGTTTCACGAGTCAATCTGCCAGCTCCAAAGGCATGTGGGAGCGGACACCATCAAAACCTAGGCCTGGGAGTTAATGGAGTGGAGCAAATGCCTAAACACATCACATTTGCTAGAAACCCCTAATTTTTCTTCTCATGAATTTTGTTACACCAGCAGTAAAAGCACCACTTTCTGAGCATCTTTTACAAAGACAGAGGTCAAGGATTTAAAAAGACGCTTTGATATTTGGGGTGGGAGGAAGAGAGGGGCTTTGTTTTCCTCCTCTTATCTTGAGATGCTTTACAGATGGGAGCCTGGCGAAGGACGGAGTCAGTAAGGCCAACGATGCATCCACAAAGCAGGCACATCTCTCAACGTATTCCTGCCTCTCTGGCAAAACGCAGACCGGGGCTCTGAAATTACAAGCCACTTCCGGAAACATTTGCCACGCTGGTGGCATAGAGGTGCTTACCAAAGGCTTCAGGCAGTCGGGGCTGTGCCTGCCTGCAGCAGCGCACCTTTTGGCGAGGTCTGTGACGTCTTCAGCCATTTCCACTGCTCTGCCGAACGTGCCTCCTGGCACGTACTGAGCAAACATGATCATGGCGCTGCGAGAAGAACACACAACACTAAACCTGTTGCTGGCTACCTAAAATCTAATTATTTAACGTTTATGTGCAACACAGTAAGAGGGTCCATATCACGGCGGGCTGGCAGAATGGCTGAGCGCTTGATGTACCGCGCAGCAAATTTGCAAATAGACGCTTTACCTGGACGACTTACATGGCTTTAAAGTTATTCTCCTGCAGCTGCGAAAAACGCTGGCCAATGCTGTTTTTTTCCTCTGAAAAACAAGATAATTTGAATTAAAAAATGTTTCCTAAATGCTTCGTCAAATGTCTTTGTTGTTGTTGTTGTTACTGGAGTCTTGCAGAAAGACTGGGGTACTGGCACTGGGAGTAGGAAGACATAAGATTTAACCTCCTACTTGACTTAAGCCTGCAAAACTATTTATTTCTGACCTACAGTACAATAGGGCCAATGTCATTTCCCTGCCTGGGTGAAGCGTGGTGGGGAGGAATACGCTAAAACCTGGAGGGCATTTTGAGCTGCTTTGATGATGCACTTCACATAATTAAATAAGCACCTTACAGAACACCTTTTAACCTTGCCGTAGCTATTTAGAGATGTGCTTGGCCACTCTTTAGCTACAGATGAAGGATTTTCTCTGCAGAAAACGTGTGATAAATTGAGAACTACATCGGCAGGCAAAGCTCCGCAAAAATTCACAGAGCTGCATCCTTCTGTCCATGTTGTAGACCGGTCCAGAGGAAAACAAACGTGGCCAATATTTTTCCTTTGGCACCGCGCCTTTATTAATGGGCAAACCTAAACGCAATGATTTCTTGAGTCCCTTCTTTGTCAGAGAATATTCTGAGAGATTAATTTTAAAATAAGAGTCCTGTTCCCAAATCAAGATGTTACTGTCTCACCCTCGTGTTGGTAGGGCCGAGATCAGTGTAAAAGCACCAAATAAATTAAAGAAATAAGCCAAGTTCTCCCTCTGAGTAATGTGAGAGTGTCGACTGAGACAATAACATGAGATAAATAACACAAACATAGGCTCTTTTTTACACTGTTGGGCCATTCAGTGCATTTGGAAGTTATAAAGATGAGAAAAAGTTGACTAATGATAACAATATGTAATGCGAAGGAATTACGTGAACCGCACGCTGTTGGAGGTTTTCACTTTTCTCCTTTTAGGCACTTAACCTTAGTGAGAGTGCGGTCACCGTAGGCTCCTTCAGTAGTCAAAAAAGAGAGTAAAACCCCTCCAAAGGATAGTAAGGAGCAATAGCACAACTTGGTGACTCTGAATAGCCACCTGGAGGTAGCAGCCCTCTTGGGAGGTCTCTGTCTCCCTTCCTCACGGACTATGGAGGGAGGCTGGAAGAACCACAGCCTTTACTTCGGCAGTTTTTGGAGCACCTAAAATCAGCAGCACAACCCCGTCCCTGGGGATTAGGTTACCCTTCAATAGGCGGGCCATCCTGCGCTCTACAGAGATTCTCAAGCCATAAAGAAGCAACACGTGTAAGGTTGATCATAAAAAATTTCTACAGACATAAAAATTTATACAGATATATATAGTTGTATACCTTTGACCCATACGAAAATACCGAGTGGCGATGTGACCTGCCAAATAACCATGCATGCTAAATTGCAGCCAG
The DNA here is from genome assembly GCA_013400035.1 of Rynchops niger. NCBI lineage: Eukaryota > Metazoa > Chordata > Aves > Charadriiformes > Laridae > Rynchops > Rynchops niger. The sequence continues at coordinate 409,749 of VXBH01007179.1, forward strand.
CAGCATTATACAAAAGAATAGCGTAAAAATACAAGATATATTCTTACCTGTGTCCCGATACCTTCTAGGCAGGGCTTTGACTACATTAAGGCTCACCAATAAAATAACATAAATTATTGTTCTCCAATTCATACTGTCAGATTTTGGCAGGGGCCTGGGGTAAGCTTCGTTCATCTGTGAAAGGCAGAAAGAATTAAGGGGAAAGAGGTCCTTTTATACTCTCCCAAACGTTTTCTGGTTAATCGAAACCCTTTTACTGTCATGTATAACATTAGCCCTTTTGGAATATTCCCACAATAATTAGACATGCCATTATTTGCTCAGTATGATGAACTGACCAGCTTGTTGCAAAGGAAGGACCTTGGAGAGCCTTTTTTTTTCCTAAAATTCAGACGTATAGACATTTTTAACTTATCGCACTTCAAACAAGAAGTTTAAACAGTCCCTGGGCTTTTTGTTGTGCATACTGATCTCATCTACTTACACGTTGGTTCAAAGGTGGTTGCTGGGCAGAAGATGCCTTCGTAACACATTGTTGACTAAGAAATCCCAAGTTCAGCTGTTGACCTGATATTTTGCATCCCTCCTTGCTGAACAAGCCATCTCTTGCTCCCGGCTCCCAAGGTGCCACGGTGAAAAGGCTGAATTAAGTACCCCCTACAATATTTTTGCTGCGTTAACAATTACCATCAAAATGTCCCCGAATCTTGAAACAAAATCATCTCCAAAACTGTAGAATGAAGGGGGAAATTCCAGTTAATACAGTTACTTTACTGACACTAAGAAAGGTATGCTGTAAGGATAAGCATGATTTTAAAAATGTCAAATTTTTGGAGATAGAATGGCTTTAGAGAGCCGTGGATGTTTGTAACGAAGCAGTAGGTGAGCAAGGACACATGTATTTGGTCTGAAGGAAGAGGCAGAGACAGACTTTTTGTTTCTTTAGAGCAAAAATGGCAATACTCATTGTTCTGTGCTGCAGGAAGACGATGAGAGTTGTTACCGCATGAGACGGGATCAAAAGGAAAAGGAATTCTGAGTGGGAAGATGGGAACGTGGTCATCAGAGCAGGAGGTGTGCAATCTGAGGTGAAAGCACATCTGTTGAGGAAGACACAAATAGGCTCTGGCACCCCGATAACTAAAAAGCCCCATGGGAAATAGGGAAATCTACTTGGAAGAAAGAGGGCGGGAGGTGACGGACCGCATTCCTGCATGTATGATCCTCATTAAGTGCACAGGAGCAGATCAGAGAAAGCTTTTCTCAGCCAGCTGTTTCAAAAAAGCCCATTCCGTCCCGCTCTTGGGGGCCAGCACTACCTCCTGCCCGGTAGCTGGGGATTCCTCCCTCCAGCCCTGGGCTCAGCAGCCCCCTGTCCTGAGGCTGCCAGAGCCTGGGGACCCCCTGGGGTGCTCCCGATTCCGTTTCCCTGGATGGAGCGGGCAGAGATGCAGACTGATCCTCTCCTTTTCGGAATAACGCCTTCACACAACCTCGTTACTATAAACTACAAAAATAAAGGGAGAGGGTGTATTACTTGAGGTGGAGCTGCAGGAATAGCTGAGGCGGTGATGTCAGAGACTCTGCATAGCAGGTTCTCCTTTGGCTAAGAAGATTGTGTTTCAGAGATTATGTATGTGTAATGTGTTGTCCTAACTATTTCTGGAAGCTGCATTTGGCTGCTGCACTTACAATCCTTTAAATTCAATTTCTCCACTGCCCTTGTGCACGCTCAGCTGGATGGTTACCTGTGTTTCACTTTGCTTTGAAAATACTTGCCACTATTTACAGCGAACACGCTCTCATCTGCAGGAGGAAAATGTATGTACAGTGTTTAACTGGAAAGACAGAGTGTGGCAATCACTAGAAATGAAGAGCTTATGTCCTCATTAAGAGTTCCTGTTGTCCTTCAAAGGATGCAAATCACGTTGACCTGTTCAGTTTTACACCTAACGAGGGCCAGCTGTTTCCAGAACCTCTTAGAAACGTGTCTTGCAAGGTCAAGGTAGGGCCAAAAGCAGCTGATGGCCCTCAGGGTGTGGAGTTGTGAATTCCCATCACCTGGGGGTGCCTGGTGGGAGACGTCCAGAACACTCTTGAAATTCCCCAGCAGTTGTTCCTTGAGAGTTTTTTGCTTGCTCTGATACGCAGCAGAGAGGTGAGATAGTTTTTACTGGATGTTTCTTTTTGATGATACTCACCAGTTTTAGGGGAAGGTTCCTGTGTCTTAGGCTGGTGTATGTTCCTGACAGACTGCAGGCCGTGATTATCTTTTCAAACTAGGTCAACAAAGTGCAAATGCATGTTCCTGGAGCTCAGCTGGTTTGTTTCCATTCTTACCCAGGAGAGCAGGATTTGTGAAGTGCCGTTTTGCTTGGGTTGGCTTTCTCATGATTGTATCCACCCTTTAATCCTTTGTCTTGAAAAAGAAGTTAGAAACTTGATAATGAAGTAAGTTGCGTGTTATTAACACTTCTGTAACTCCTGGGGATCCATCTCCCCGGAAAGCTGCCCAGTATGATGAGTGCCTCTTAAACCTGGAGGTTATTGAATCCTCGTTAGTCAAACCATTTATCTGCACAGCCAAGAAAAATGAGGTTTAGCTCATGCTCTGGTGAGATGGTCTGTTTTTCCCAGGCCTGTTAGTTCTCTGGGTCTATGTTTCACTCCTCAGGCTTCCCTCCTTTGACTTTCTGCTCCATTGAGCAGGAGTGAGACTCTTTTGCTGCTCATGAAAGCTTTATCCATATTTAATTTAGCTCTGCCTTTGCAGGACTGAGCCCGCCGCTTCCTGTGTTCAGTAAAGGCTCGAAGTCCTCCCTCATCTCACGTGCTATTTTGGCTTTTCGAGGAAAGGGAAGAAAATCATAAAACGTGACCATTAGAGAATGAGGGCTTGCTGATGTAGTTCTTCACTGCCTTCCTGGAAATAGTTGTGTCAAAAGACAAAAGTAAATAAATACTTAGACGCACAGATATGTGTGTGTATATATGTATACACGTATAAAAATCCTAGTTCTTGTAATTCTTTACTCTGACAAGATTGTAAAGCTGAGGTGGTTACAGATTGCTCTTGGAAGAATTCTCATCCATAGGGAGTTTCCTTCTGCGTTATTGAAAATAAAGAATCCAGGTGGTGCGGAGGTTGGTTGATGTGTATGGAAACAGCCTGTGTTGCCTACAAGGCACCTAGCACTGCCGGTAAATATTGTGATTGGCTTGTCTGTAATGACTGGAGCTTGCACATACCCTGCTTGTTCAAGAAATACAGCCGATGTGCGAGATGCAGCTTGTAATTGTCGATCCGTCGCGGTTAGGCTGGGGGGTGGGAGCTCTTCTGCTCCACCAGCAGAACCCTCTGCCGTTTAGGAAATGACAAATGATTCCCTGGTATGAAGAAAGAGAACTTGTAATGACCGGTTTTAAAAATAGAAGGATAAAAGTATTGTTTTAAACACTAAAAATGCAACAAAGAAACTCCAGTTCACTTTTGCAGGTTTGCTTTGTTTAGCTTCCATTGAAAACCCTGACTTCTTTCCCCCTTGTCTTCCAGTAATTGCTTTGTGGTTGAATACACAGAATTTTCCATTGAAAGCCCAAAACTATCTCAGCTTTTCCATGTTGTTCAGTTAGGTAGCTGCAGATTCCCTAAGAAAACTCAATTTCATAGAATGTATTTGAGTCTTTCCTGCAAGTACTTAGCTCAAAAATCAAGAGCAGTTCTCCTCTTGCACGTGTGCGTGAAAGGCATTCCGAGTGCTCGGCACTGGGGTGATGCGCAGCTCCTCTTGCTAAAATGGCCAAACTTACCACGTGTGGGGTGGCAGTATGGGCCAGATCCAGACGAATTCACCTGAGAGCCTTTGGCTGGAGTGTTCCAACTCGAGGCTTACTGAAGGCGAGCAGAGTTTTGTATTTGGCACTTAGGGTCTACTTCGAACCTTATGGAAGGGAGCGGAAGGGTTTCCCTTAAGATCCCTTGAGACAGTATGACAACTGGCACTCATCGCTGAATCTGTGCCTCAAAACTGAAGGTGTGGCGTGGGACATGTTCTATAAAAGTTTATTAGCTGTGTATTCAGCAAGTCTCTTGCAGTGTATGTAGCCTGGAGGCAATACAGGGAGGAAATGCGGGTTGCTCACTTACTGATGCCAATGATTTAACAGATTATTTGGCAATGCTGGGAAGTCTGATGGTAAGAATTGCCCTTTTCAGCCCCTAAATGACTAATTATATCAAAATCACTTGTGAACTTCTGTTTGACCTGGAGATTATTTCCTGAATGGATATAGTTTGCCAAAAATGGATGTCTTAACCTGTTTTCTGACTACATATGTAATCTGGACCTTGTTATTTTTAAAAGGCTTTATAAAATCATGAACTATCAGTACATGGAGAAGTATGACTTCTTTCACGAAAAACAGGCAATTTTTGACATGGTATTAAAATATTCTCTTGCTCCCCAGTCATGCCTATTTGCCGTTAGATATTGAAAAGGTATACGTGGTGTAACGCAAAGCATAATTTGTCTGGCTAAAGGGAGCCCGTTCAAATTCTTTTAACTTGAGGGAATGAAAAGATTTCTATATTATTTGACAGTTTTTCCCTTGATTCCTTGTTTTTGGGAGTGTTTACCCCGTGGGTGTATAAGCATGTCGGCACAGGACACAGGATAACCTCTTGCAGTACCGGTGGGAGCATGCCCAGGCCACGCACGCCTACGTGCTGCTGTAAGTTGGCAACCAATTCCCCTGTCCTTTGGTTCCTTTGAGTCACTTGGCTGGGAATGAAACAACTTCCCTCACCTCTTTTCTGGCAGCGCTCCTCTCTATCCTGTTTGTCTCTGGGCTTGCGAGGACACATTCGCTGTGTGTTTTGGGTCAGAGTGGCGTGTGGGTGGAAGGTGCACAGGGTGCTTTGCGTGGTCCCAGTGTTGGAAACAAACCAAGAGTTGTCCCAGGAGGACTTGTGTGTGTGGGTGTTTGTAGTGTGGGTCTCAGTGTGCCAATGCAGGAGAAAGTTTTGCCCTTTTTTTTTTTTTTNATCTCCCTTCTGAGAGGCAGAAAATGACATAGAACAAGGTGTCAGTCGCAGGTTACCCTCAAGAGGGGAGCTCCGAGGCAGCCTAATGTTGGCAAACTGGGCTCTCCTCCTTTGTCCTGGTGCACCAGCTCTAAGACCCGTCCCATTACAGGGGCTGGAGAATCTCACCGGACTAGTGGGCTGCCAGTCACACTGTTGGTCCTTCGGTGTTACCGCAGCTAAGGTCAAGCACTAGAAACTCTGCCTTGTCTGCAACTTATTAGATTCTGGGAAACTTTTGTGGAGTACTATAAAGAGAAATAAGAAGGAACAAAGCCTTTTAACAAAAAGACAGACAGAATCTTCATGCACGTGATATATTCATTTTCTTCAGACTCTGTAGCCCTTTTCACAATATAAATTCACACAAAACTCACAACCTTTCTTGCTTTGTGACTTCTCTTTTCATTCATGCCCCTTCACTTTTGCTGTGACGCTGACGGGATGCTGGAAGAGGGATGGCGGCTCTCCAGGATGACTGCAGGCCGTGTAATACCCTGTGGGTAGCAGGATGACAGAGCCACCTAGTCTTCTTGAAGAAGTTCCGTCAGTGACCGACATGCCATGACAGGTCACCGTATCACCCTAACAGATGTGATCATTATTTAGACATGGTGAAGGATTCCTGGGTGACCTGTTCTTGAGGGAATTACTCCTGAGCTTCTAAGAAAGATCCAGGTTTCATCCATACTTGAGGCTATTGTCCCAGCTTCAGTTGAGTGAAGATGTGCCCTCCTCCCCGGCATGTTGTTAAAGGGCAAGAGGGTAAGAGAAAAAGCAACCGTCCCACCACACAATGAAATGGCTTCATTGGCTATAACCTTACTCTGCCTTAGGTGAGGATCATTCCTGGCAGAGGCTCTTCCACTTTGTGTATTCTGTCCTTCTGGAGATTCTGGACTGAAGGAGTTATCGCCTGCTAAGAGGGAGCAAAAATGTAATCATTGATCCTGGGTATTGGGAGGGGGATCTGCAGCCCAGTATTTGGTGTGAAAGCTTTAAAGGAGTGATGCTTTGTAGAGTCTGCTACATATATGTTTGTTACCAACACAAGATGCCCTTTATCGGGAAGTAAAGCCTATATGCCAGCTAATTATGAGAGCATAAGATGAACCTAAAACATCTGTAATAGAAGAAGTAAGAAATTCCTCAAGTTAAATCCTTGGCCCCAGACCCACCCTCCCCTTAACTCCCTAAGCAAACCATTCCTGCTTTTATCTATGTTCCAAATCCCACCGTGGGTTGACGGCAAGGGAACTGGACACAGCAAAGTACAAAGGGTGACGTTTACAACTTGTCCTTGTCTTTATCTGACACCTGTAGGCGTGATGGCCTAGCCAAGTGAAACACTACTGCTGGATGTCAAAACAAGTTATCTTAATACAACAGAATCACCGTTATCTTAACACAACACAAAGTTGGGTTGCAGTGACCTGCTTACACAGCACTTCTGAGTAAGGCAGGGAACTTACTATATCAGCCCACAGGTAAGGAAACAAAATGCATGCGCTTTGGAGAAGGCCCCAAGTAATTCCTTGCAGCTGCTTTGTGAAAGGCACTGCTCCTAGGACGTACAGCTTACGCTGGATCTAGTGGAGTTTTAATTTTGGGAGTATAAATTCTCCCTTGACTCCTGAAGTCAAGTGTCTGGCACTGCCTCGTCCAGGCTTTCTCTTCTGTCAGTTGTCCTTCAGTTGTGTCAGGTTTTTTACACTAGTAATTCTCCTGAGATGACTCCATTTGCTGCCTACCCCTTGTGTCTGACAAATACAGCAAACAGAAGTGCTCAACAAAACCAAAATACAATTTGTTTTGGATGAAGAAAACTATAATACCTTTAGATTCAAGTAAAAGCTGGGAATAGGCTGTTTGCAGCACTTCTCAACTGCGCACTCATAGTCGATAACCAGAACAACTGTAGGAGCATAACGAAAAGCAGACCTTCTCGCAACCATGGGAATATAACTGTAATGAAAAGAAAATTTAAAAGCCATTGTAATGCTACTCAAAGCTTCTAAGAGTAATATTTTACCAAGAAAATAAACAAGATCTATTTTTGCCTCAGCCAATGGCCCACATTAGTCATGAAAGTCATCATATGTCTCCTTGTGTTTTCAGACCCAAATGGTTATCCATGTTCCATATTTTAAAACTTTATATATCTATATATACATAAAAATATGAGGGCAGCCAAAGATTTCAAACTGCGTTACAGTTTACAAAAATGCCAGTGTTTCACCAACGCGTGACAGGAGTGGTACCATTACCTTTAGCTGGTATAGCACAAAATGTTCCTAAACGTGTCATAAAATGTCACCCTCTGACTGCCCGGTCCCAGGGCATGCATGTTTGTTACCTCGATGTCTGAAAAAGGAAAAGCTCAAGCCCACCCTCAAAATGTTTATAATACGGTTACAGGAAATAATCGGTGCAGTTCAGCAAGGACTATATACAAGTATTGGGTTGGGTTGGTTTTGTTACTGTTTTTTTTCCACTCAGCCACCCATCCCCCTGTGCTATTTTAGCCAATAGTGTCAAATAAACTCATGTATCCACACTTGATTTGGAAACCACGGGTAGGCTTTTCTTTTTGGAGATCCTGAAAATAAAGACCTATCAGATTGGATTGTGGTTTCATTTGGTACAAATCACCACTGTAAGCCTTCCGCAAGAGATAGGATCAGCTGGAAGTTTTCAATTTGTGTTTAAAAGAGGCAGGTCTCTGCATACAGCTGTGTGTACCTGTATGTAAATTTGTAGCCCTTTATTTAGCATTCATTGAAAAATTTGCAATGTGTAGAAAGCAATAGCTAGACCTTGTTAATGATGCCCATAGGCTGAAAAATGACATTTAAAATGATGCTATTTAGGGGTTTTGTTGATTACTGTAAACTTTTTTTAGTTAGAAACCCATTTGTGTCTAGAAGTAGTGAATGTCTGTGAATGTTTCATTGAAAATAAAGATTCTTACATTTAGCTGATTTTTTTTCTTTTTTTCTTTTTTTTTTTTAATGCAAAATCAGAATCTTTAAAGTACAGATTCCTCCTGTTTTTTTGGGGGAAAACCCAACAACAAAACCCCAAACTATAATGTTGAATTCATCATAGCTAGCATATTGTATGTATTCCAGTAGGCTGAAAATAAGGGTGTTTCACTTCATGCTCATTGTGAAATTATGCAAAATTAACCCTAACCATTTATTGACCCAGCTGTAAAGCTTGTAAGGACATCTATAAGGAAAGCCATTTAACTAGAATGTTCTTAACTGCACCTCAATCTTTTCTGATTCTTGCATGTAGCAAAACTGGAGAAAATAAAGGAAATAAACAGTATCTGCTTCCTTATTGTGGATTATTTGCAGGTGCAGACCATGCAGGGGAGCTTGGAAACCAAGAAGATTGAAGGCAATGAAATCATTAGTATGCTCTTATCAACCAGCGTCTGTAAAGAATTAAGCATACAAACGTAAATTGCTGCCAATTTCCATTAAGACTTGGCGAGGGCGTCCAGACTGAGCCCACCCTTGCTAAAAGGGAGCGTGACAAAATATTAGGTTTGTGATGCAAAGGGGGCAGTTTTGAAAAGATCTTGTACATTCAGGTTTTTGCTTTGCCCAGCTACATAAGAAATTGTGCAAGTTAAGAACCGGGTTACAAGACTTGATGTAAAATATAACTTGACTTAATCTTGGAATTGTGTTCTCTTCCTTCCCTCCTTTTTTGGGGGGCGTGTGGTGTGGTGTCGGTGGTGAAGGCAGTATTTGTTGAATAGTGTTCTGTATTAGCAGTAAATGGTTGAGGCGGAGGTGAGAACTGCTGTCACAATCTGTTTAGGACTGCAAATCATTAGAAAGTTAATTTACAATTTCAGCTGCTTTAGGTGAGCTGAGGAACAGTTTCCTTACCCTGTTCCCGGTGCTTTACATGCTTCTACTGCAGGAATTTCAGCGGAGATTCATTTTTGTTCCCGGGGAAGCCGGGAGGAGACAGAGAATGCGCTTGTGGAGCTGGTTCAATACTTGCATCCAGTTAAATTGGGCAGATTCAAATGAGCCACTGCTGCAACCAAAGCAAAATACCATGTGCTGGTATATAATCCTGGTACCCCTGGCATGGAGTAGTTCTCTTTTTGTTGAAGTGCAATTTATTTTCAGTATTAGGGCAAAGACAGTAATAAATCATGAATCAGGAAACACCAAAACTGTACTTCTTTAGACGGCATTGACTACTAAAGTATGGTCCTCTAATTAACGCAAAAGGCATATCCGCTGCTGGCAGCGAGGGAAGCGGTACCCTTCATCTAAGGTAAGAGAGAGCTGCCCTGGGCAGCCACACAGGTGGTGGAGATTCACATAAAAAAAAGGTACTCCCGAATGCACTTAGTGGACCTTCTTGTCCATTTTAAAACTTTGCATGTCTTCAATCTGAGGCAGTTGGAAAGGTTTCACAACACTTATCTGACAGCAGAAGAACACTAAGCCCTCAAGTAACCATGAGGATTTTTTTTGGAATGCCAGGAATACACCCTGGCCCAAAGCCCCTGCCTGTTCCCAAGCCCTGGACACGCTCTACTGTGTTTTTCCTAAAGCCGAGTGCCGTGAGATCGGCATGGCAAGCTGGTACACAGAGCTGGAAGAACATTCTTGCTGCCCGATCAGTTTGTATTTGCGTTGTCATGAACTGGTTATAAATGTTTCCACGTGTTCAGGTGAAAGCTGAAGCATACGTTGAAGGAATTCCTGTAAAGGAAGGCCACGGCTAGCACCCTCCTTACCAGAGACGTGATGCCAACCCTGGCTCCCAAACACCAGCAATGAATGCAGAGCAATGGGGGCCTAAAAGTCACAGCATCTCATTGACCTCCGAGGGACCATGAGAAATCAAGGAATAACATGGAAATGCCATGAGATCCAGCTTACCGCAGGGACCTAGAGACGACAAAACCTTTTAGGGAAGCCCCTAAAAACACCGTTACTAATAGCCACTGTTTTAAAAGATGTCAGAAACTGTGCTTGCAGACAGGACAACTGTCCCTTTGTGAGTCAGAGTGTGGTAGAGGAATGGAGGGGAGAAGGTGGTTGAATATTCAGGGATGAAGAAAGCAAGGAGCTGAGGACAGGTGGGAGGGGAGTCTGATGGATGCAGAGGATGTGTGGTCAGCTGAAGGAATTAAAGACTGAAGGAGAAGGCAGAAGGAAAGGGATGTAGCCCCTTTCACACCAGGAGCAGCAGGATAAAGACCTTGCCTTCTCATTGCCTGAGAGACAAGTAGCGCTTTGAACTTCTGCATCTGGCTGATACTTTGAAAACTTCGGAATCTGCAGGAAGACCACCTTTGTCCAGCAATGGTAGGTTTTTACATTTGTTAAGAATGAATGTTTTTGTGTTTGCTTATTTCTCTTAGCATAAGAAATCTACATATAGCAAATAAGTTAATTTAGAGGAGTTGAGTCTGAGATTTTTATCAGTTAGTGTGAACGGCTGGTGCTGTCAAAATTGTGATTCCTGTAAAGGATGGGTGTGCAGCTCCCATGGGGCTTTCTCCAAAGGCTGGAAAACTTGATTTGCAGTAGTAGATTTTGTGAGTATTGGAAGTTCAGTGGTCATGGCTTTACTAACCTTTATAGAAGAAATATGAGAAAGGCATATGGGCATACAAAAAAATGAAAGCGAGAAAGTAAAAATTAGCTTGCGTATTACTGAGGGGTGCAAGTAGATGACAAACTACAACTAGATATTCATGATATTGTGCTTTAGAGGAAAGGGAAGGTAAATGGGGCACAGAAACAGGGGCCTTCAAAAAAACTTGTGTCTTTCTTCAAATTCCTGGACTTTCTTTTGTTTTCCCCCTTGAATGCTCAGGAATTTTCAGTGACTTCTAGGGACTAAAGTTGCAAAAGAAAGAATATAAAACCTAAAAGACTTGTGAAATAACCTAAAAAAAGCTGCTGTGTGAAGTCCACTCACAGGTGTCATGCTAATAGTTATCATAGCAGGTGGCCCTTCTGAAATTTGAAGCCGTCATGCAGGTTTGGTAGCAGAAATTTAAATCTGTTCCAGGTAATTAGGGGGAGGTTTCCCTACCTCTTTAGGTGACGCTTAAGTGGTTAAAGAACACTTTTGTACAAGTGCAGTCTTAGTTACAGCTGCAGGTGTGCTTATTCCTGTCCCTTCTGGATTCAGACTCTATGAGGAAAAAAGGAAAGTCATCTCGTTACAAAGAAACCCAGATGGACAAAAATATATCAGGTGTGGAAAACCAGAGCCCAAAAGAGAGCCCCAGGAATACAAGGGAGATGATTGCTCAGCGAAAGAAGTAATTTTCCAGGCCACAACAACATCGAGGCTTAAGACGCTTCTTTAAGCGCTGCAGCTTCGCTGCATTGCTCTATCTCTATGCAAACTGAAAGACAGTGACATCCCAGAATGAAATAGGTGGGTTCCTATGAATTGCAGAAATGGGGGTGGTGTGAAGGGTTCTCACCTTCACTCAATTCTCCTCACATATTTTTGGTATGTTGATGTTCGACTTGACTCTACTCTCTTGACACATTGCTCTTTTCAGCGTTGATAAACGATAACTGCAGCCTGGAAATCATTTATATATTAATTCTGTGTCTCCCTGGAGCCAGCAAAATTACAAACAGGTTAATTAGAAACACATTTTCAATTACTAAATCTTAACGGAATCATTAACCTGCTTTGTGTTTGGAATTATTCAGCATGCAGCCAAAGAGCCACAGCAGATGCGACAGGAAGCTAACCGGCACGCCTACGAATCGTGCTGTGGTACAGTGTGGGGATTAGCTGGAAATCGAAGGAGAAACCCCACTTCTTGATAGATTTGTGGGGCTGGCGCTGATTTCCGTGCCTCCGAATCTTCACCGAACCTCTTCCTGCAACAAGCTTAACTTGTCCTCATGAACTACAGCTACACTGTCCTCGAGCGGGTTCGTTTTAGCTGCAGCGAACGGCAGCCAGCTTTTTGGACAGTGAATTAGATAACGGCAATGGTCTCTATAAGGACTGTTTGTGCTCCCTCCGACTAAGGGAAAAGGTGCTTAACTGCACCTGATGAAAGATTCTTGCTCCAATTCACAAAACCTTAAATCTTGAACGAGATGTTTGTGAATGCCTTGGGGGTCACATAAACCCTTCTAAACCAGCACATAACTATGACTCACAGACACTGAACGTTCAAACCTTTCAATCCTAACAAGACTGATGATTTCTCCTTTTAAATTTTCGACGTGCTATCTCTGAACGTTTCATTCTGAGTGTACTTCTATGGTTGTGGAGAAGATTCCCAGTTCGTGAAGTATAGGCACAAAGAGTTTCAAGGCCAAGAAACCTCCCCTTATGAAATGCCTTATTGTGCAAGGGCTCTTCTAACGAGGCAAGGGTTAGGCAAGGGTCCTTGTTAAAGTGTAGAAGATTCGGGGGGTTTTGTGTTCATGGACTGAAACTAAACAGGTAGTAGAAAATCACACTGCTTTAGTGGTGTAGACCAGAAAAATATCTCTCTTAAGAGCTTCCTGCAATGAAGGGCGTGATTTAGATGGCGGGCTTTCCTAGAGACATCTCTAAAGTCAAAAACTGTTTTAAAAACAACTTAAGACATGAAAAGAACTGTCTAAAAGGAGAGCTGTTTGCAACTCTTTGCAAGTGAAGAGATACTCACTTGTGGCTGATGTAAAAAAAAAAAAAAAANGAAGAGCTCATTACTAGTCATCTTATTGAGACTGATCAGTTCCTTTGAACGTTCTCTTAATATGTAATTATAATTGCTGAAGTAAGGTGTAAAATGAACCTGTAATTGAATCGGAGCACTGAAGTCTAGCTAAATGCCTTGTCACCTCTCATGTTCTTTCATACATAACTTGCAAGAGCAAGAAACAGAAAAAAATCCAATGGAATCCCTTCCCATATATACTACTTATAGCAACCATTTTGTGTAGGGAGCGCTGCAGAGCTTTGCCTTATGGTAGTCACCAGCAGACATGGACAGATGGAGATTTATACAGCTTTTATTTATTATTCATTTTTTTTTTTTATCCAAAGAAATAGAATGGAAAAGTGTGTGGTTTGACAAAACACTGAAGATTGACAAAATTGTCATTCAATGCCAAAGGAAAAAAGGTAATGGGCGGGAGAAGTTACACAGAAGTATTTTTCTTCATATTTGTCCCACTGGCATCCTAGATTAGAGAAACAAAAAGGATGATTTTATAAAATGGTAGCCCACTAACAGTCCTTCAACTTTCTGTGTGCTACGTAATGGCAGACGGTGAACCACCCGTTAGAAAAAGCAAACGCCTGGTGGTTACAAGGAAGCAAGATGCATTTTTGAGTTGAAGGGGTTAAATGGGTGGAAGGGCGGGCAGATGGGGGGAGATAGATAGATGACCCAATAAATAGGCGTTACTGCTGTTACCTACCATGTTTTAAGCGCCAATTCCTAGTGTGGCTCTGCTCTGGACTATTAGGTTTGCACCCTAGAAAAAGGAATACAAAGAGTTGTGAGGGAGAAACCAAGGGAGCAAAGTATGTAGCGCTTGAGCAGGAATTTTTATAAACTTGTGTTTTATAAACATTGTGGTTCGAAGGATAATTCAATGGTACTTTCTAACCTTAGAATCTGTGCGCTGCTGTATGTTGGGTATTTTTCAATTTTGCAAAGGTAGACAACAAACTTCTACGGTCAGTTAGAGACAAAATAATTCTTTCCTAACTCTTCCTGATATACTTATCTATGCAATATCTTGGTTACAAATAAAAAAAGGATTCGATCAATAAGCAGTGTAAGATAGTAGTAGTTCTATGCCTCAGGTGATGAGGTTGCTGTTGGAAACTCTCAATCATACTCCTGCAAATGCTTTGCGCTTGCTCAGCAATACGGCTACAGATAAACTTCTCCCGTGGCTATTTCAGAGACAAGTAAACATTGAATGAATGTATTTGTGGTTGGTAAGTTTGAAAAAACTGGAATGACTGTTCACAGGACATAATCAGCTGGACTCGCCCTGCCAGGATATCTATATTTGCTAGGCATCTCTGATAATTGATCCAGATGCACTTTTTTCGGGTAATCTTTCAGACTTCTATAAGAATCTGTAGCACATCAGGAAGTTTACATATGCTAGAGATACAGTTTAAATTCTACACATACGTATTTTTCAACTATGGCTTGTAGATATTCAACTCTTTTGGACAAGGCCCTGAAGAACCTTACTAACCTAGAATTTAGCTGTGCTTTCGGTAGATGACTGGACTATGTTACCTCCAGACAACCGTTCCACATGTAATTGTTCAATGACTATAATCTGTACAGTCAAGATATGTTATACTCTGCAGGCAAATCTATTGTAAGCGCACACAGACAAGTAGCTGTAGCAGTTTGCAGAACCACTTTCGTAGTGCGTGGTTTCGCAGGGAGTTTCCAGTTTCTTGTATATGTTTTTTTATTTTGATTTTTTTTTTTTTTTTAAAGGAAATAGGAAATACCTCTTCCCCAAAGCATGTCTCGATATCGGATTGCTTGCAGCACTTGTCTACCATGGCAGTGAAACCATCAGCAATTGTCTTGATTTGTTCTTCTGTCATCTGGGGCTTGCGTTTAATGAGGTTGATGAGCAATCTGAAAACAAAGCCACAGCACACAGTTAACGCTACCTGTTGTAGTTTGATTCCCCAATTTAAAATACACCATTCTATGCAGGTACAGCTTGTTTATGAGTTTGGGTTTTTTTTTTTTTTTGTCATATCTAGAGGAGTCTGTGTGTATTTGTGGCTCTAAACTCCCAGTCTAACATAAGCATCTGTTCGCTTTTTGTTATCCTGGTTACAGGTGGGAAAAAACTTATTTAAATGATCTGTATGTTGTCTTCATTAAGTACATCGTAAGACTTGCAGTGGCAGTGGACCTACATGAAACCGGTCAGCTAACACACTGATTTTATTTGAAGGAAAGACCCTATTTTGCCTCTTCCAAAGTATGTGATGTTACTGCACTGACAAGCTCAGTCCCACCTGGTTTTCTCTATGTCGCTAGTGAAATCCCAGTCAGATGACAAAACGGGGATTTTAGCTTCCTTAACCCCCCCTAAAGTGTTACGCTTCAGAATTTTTTCTACAAGATACTTCTTCTAGCTTACTTCATCTGCCCTATTTCCTGTTCAGCAGGAGGAGCAGTGCACAGTTTTTCATCAAAGCTGAACATCTCAGGGTTAAATGCTGGAGGCACGTATTTGGTATCTACTCCCATGGCAGTGAAACACGGTCTCCTGTAAGCGTAGGAGTCGCTGCAGCAGTGTGAAACGTTGTCATTTACAGGTGTGGTCTCCTGTCTCCTGCACATATCCTGAATCACAATGCTCAGCTGAAAAGAGCAGGAAGGAAGGACAAACGTGAGTTACACCTTCTACAATAACAGAAGAACCATGTGATGTTTGTGTGACAATAGCATAGCTGGAAGTAGAAGCTGTCAGATCTAAACACCTGCTCAGAAATGGCGTGGTCTTAAAATTTAAAATAAATACGTATCCATGATGCCTGGTATTTCTTAATCTGCAAACACTCTGTCCATTGGGCTACAATTGGTAAGTTTTTTTGGGGTTTTTCTAAGAGAGCTGTTGAGCTTTTCCAAACGTAAGCTGCCGCAGACCCAATCAACTTAGTGTAGCTTTCTGAGGGAGAGCAAAGTTTAGCTAAGATTTTCACAGGCTACCATCAGAGAACTCTTTATGTTCTCCCACCCACTAAAAATGAACAGACTTCGAACTCTGTTACGCAGATGCTTAGTTTCGGGTTTATGAAAAATCACTGTGAGTTTACCATCTCACCGGAATTCAACATTTTTGAGAACAGAAGAAATATCCGAGAAGAGCAGAGAGAATAAACAAATGTACTCACGTATCCCTCAGAACAAGGTAGGCGCCTGTCTTCAGGAAGCTGGCAGCACTTCGTTCCAACGGCTGTCATTTTCTTGCCTATTTCAAGCAAGGTATCGGTTGATACCTGAGGCATTTTCTTGGTGTAGCGGATCAGAAGTCTGAAAAAGTCATATCAAAATGACTGTCTGCTCGCATTGGAAGAATGCCCTACTGAGCTACACCACTGAAGGGAAAATAGAAGTGAAGACCAAATAAATTGGCCCAAAGCACCCAGCGTCACACTTTATGCTCAAGAGTATTTATCGGCAAGTACTTACGCTTTAAGAAAGTCTGCCTCGCCGTGGGTAGTGAGAATCTCACAGTTCGTCTTTACAACATCCTGAGTTTCTTTGATATGTTTGTTCAGTTCCTCTTGCTGCAAGCAAGTATAAAGTTATTAGTAACGTTAGAGCAGGACATCCCGGTAATAGTCATACAAATATACCTTTTGACCTCTTCTAAATCTTACTAGCTATAAGATGCCCATTTTGCAAGGGCGGTCGCTTTTGTATAGCCTGGATGGCGTAGGGAGGATTTGATTCTCATGTGACTCTTAAGTTCTAACAGAAATTCTGTTAAAAAGGCAGCAAGATTTTTTTGAAATTTAATTTTAATTAATTACCCACTGGACTTACTTTCTAGACAATGGGGTGTTTGTTTGTTTTAATCGGGTGAGTATTTTTCAAGTATAGGATTATCAACCACGAGGGGAACATCTTCTGTCTATCCCTTGGCCGAACCTGTCGGTGACTCAATTTGTGCTGTGATTGCGTGCCATTCAGTTGAAGATTAGGAGACCTAAGTCTAGGCATCTCTATGTGAGCCGGCCATGCGGGTTCCCTTCATAATCCATGAGCAGCCATACTCAGTACAGGCAGTGGAGCCCATGGAATAATTCAGCTAACCAGCTATTAATCATCTTCGGGACGAGTGGACTCCCTTCTGAGAGACAGAGGCAGGAGACAGGGAGCTGAGTCAGACTAGTCTGAAAACTCCTAAAGTGACAGATGAAGTTACTCTGTGATGGGAGAAAACTCTATATCCTTGTCATGGGTCCTGGACTGCTTCATCTCCCATCAGAACGCTAACTTTCCCTGGGATTAGTCTCTCAAAATGCTTTCTGTCTGCAAAATGCTCTTCTGTAGAACCTTCTCAACCCAAGCTTTGCACCTACAGCATTTCCGTAGCACTCAGCAGGGTTGTCTGTTTTGCAGCACTTGTCCAGGAGTGTTTCATATCCCTTAGTAATTCTCAGAATCAGCTGCGTGGAGAACTCGGGGTGTCTTCGTGAGTATTCATAAAGAAACCTGAAAGGCACGCAAGCTGACAGAATTAGAGCTCCCGAACAACGTGCTGCTTTCTTCATGCACAACAGAGTAATTGACAGTGACAGTTCCTCAGGTGAGATCAAGTAAAGTGGACGATGAGCTTGGAACGCCGTTTACTTGTTTTAGAAGATTTTTTTGGTCTTTCTGTCATTTTCCATCAGGGCAAATATGTTAGGGACAAAACAGTTGCCCAGGACAGAATATTTCTTAAGGAGATAATGTATGTGGGCATGCACAGAACCCTCAAATAAAAGAAAGGCACTGACAAATTCAGCTTTGGTAAGTAGGACAATGCTGAACAGAAACATGAATGAGAAACTAGCGGTTCGAGTAGGGCTGAAGCTACATTAGATACATCGGACTTCCATGTGGTCATCTCTTTTCTCCCTAAGTGCTTGAAACACCCAGGAGGACAGTTTTTTGCAGTGATGCAAAAGGCTGTAGTCCAGAAAAGACAGAGGATGATTTGCAGGAACGTTCAAATAGAAGCAGGCATACCGCTGGCACTACTTACTCTGACAAGAATTCATCATGGCCTGCCTCGTAGCTTTTACACACTTCCTTATCTTGTATGTATTTTTCAACTAGTGAAGGAAGATCTTCAGGTTTGTCATCGAACTCCGCTTCAATAATGCACTGGCTTCGTTCCACAACTGGCTTCTCACAGCAGTGTTTGATTTTACTTGAGAAAACATCTTGTTTAGAGCACACATAGGTGACAAGCTCTGCCTGTAAAATTAAAACACATTATCAGACAAGCTATGAAATAATAACTTGAAGATAGATTAATTCATGTCCTCTCTCTCTTTCAGACTCTTCCCTTTTCGTTCAGGCCACCTATTTACTTAGCACTTTCCTAAAGAAATGCTGTCCCTATACAAAGAGAAATAATCAGAGGGATGGGGACATCGCGGGCATTGCATGTTGAGCACGATGTTCACAGAGTTGTCGGAGAATGCCGTTCCCTCCCTGATCTTAGAAACTTTGAGAAGACAAACTGTGGAAAGCCAAAGCAAGTCGTTGAGCGGTCTGTGACAAGGATGCCTGATTGATCTTGTCAGTCCTGTGAGGTGCCCAGCTTTGATAGCTTTTTCATGATAGAGACATAAAGAACCCCAGAGCTTCAAAAAGCCAGCGCTGGACACCAGCTGTATAACAAGCGTGTCTAAGTTCCAGCCAGGCAATATTTAAATCAGGTCACTATGGCACAGTTTTGCTAATCCTGCCATGAAAGCTGTTTTCTAGAGTTCACTGGCACTACGGGAAAGCTGGCTTAATGGCAGTACACACAACAGGACAGCAAAAAAAATGTGGCCTTTTTGCCTCTGCTTTCTTCTGCTTTGTTTACGATGGATTTGAAGTGAGTAAATACCATTAAACAATCTCCCTGATAGATGTTTTCATTTCAACCATACACACATGCTATGCTATAAGTAACAGTGTCCTCATGATCATAAAGGGCTAGATCCGAAACTGGTCCAAAACCTACTTTCAGTAACAGTCAGCTGAGATTGCCATGAGCTCTTCTGTGGCCGAGGAACCTTCCAGCAGCGTTGAGTAAAAGTTCTCAGGCCTGTGGATGACTAGCCGCACAAATTGTCTTCCTAAATGGTTTTCAAGTGTGTAAACATTTTTGAAAAAATACTTAGCTTACCCTGTCATCCATGCACTCCAGCATGTCCCCTTCACAGCACTCTTTGTAGATGCCTTTCATGTCACTTACAATTTTAAGAATTTCTGAGAATGGAGCCTTGGGATATTTCTGGCTCAGGCGAGCAAGTTTACTAGGTAGAAAAGAAGAAAAAATACACTTGTTTTAAAGCTTTGTATTGAACAGAAACCTTGCAAGTCACTAACACTTATGATACTGTAGATCAGCATTGTTTCAAGCAAATTCCTCCATTCTTCTCATCTAATTATTGGTGGCTAGAAAAAACCGGCTAGAAAAAATCGATGCCAGCACCAGAAACCCAGTGCTCCTTTAAAGTGGACAGAAAGCAACAAGTCTGTGATTTTTCTGTTCTGAGCTGTGTAAGTGGCACACCCTAGAATTCCCCATCACTCTCAAGTGACTGTAAAGCCTCTCTAGGTTACTTAGCACAGGCGTATATTGTTCTAATTAAACCTTTAAATCAAAGCTGACTATCTCTACTAAGGTAATCCTAGTCAATGTTAGTGTATTAGGCTAGCTACAGAATGAAAGCGGTTCTCTGTGCTTGGGCAGCCGATCCACTTATTAATTGCAAAAGTCTTTTTTTAATGTCAAAGAAGCGCCTTTGACAGGAAATGTGATTCTGCAAATTTGAGTCTCTGATTGCTTTAAGGTCCAAACTAGCAACTTAGTTTGCCGATTGCCGCTGTGCCTATCACTAAAAGCTGCAGGCATCAGAACGGGGCACAGCTTTGGCAAAAATGTAGATTAAGCACACTGGAATGTCTGGTTCTGAGTGATGCTCCACCAGTTAACCCTGCATCTCCTGGATTGCTTCTAGAGACGGTTTTTATTCTCACAGCTGACCTTTTTACTGCTACTCCCTATCAGCGTGGAATACACAGGTTCCCCTTTGCGTCTAGTCTTTATACAGAAACCTGACCAGGATTAAATTGTACATTTAAATAAACAGGCTAAGAAATCGCTGTCAGCCTAGTGTTGAAAGACTGACCCTGATCTCTATTTTGTTGGACGATGGTCCTCAGTCAAAAGTATGCTAGGAAGTACCGTGAGTGCCGCTTTCAAACTCAGCATATAGAGATGAGTTACATACGCTGATATTTTCCTCTAGAGCAGTTTCAGGTTTAGGTTAACAAGCCTACTTTTTACAAAAAGCTGATTGGAACTTACTTTGCTTTGAAAGTTCTCTCGCCAAACTTCTTGAGGATTCCACAAGAATACTGCTGCTTCACACTTACTTTCTTGGCTCTTTCTTTGATGGCAGTTTCCTATAGGAACAGGATGCACATTGTCACGTTAAACTGATTACACCTAATGGACTGAGAAATAAAGCAAATCTGAAAATCCCACTTCAGAAACACAGCAGGTTCTGGTCCAGTTAGCTCTGATGAAAAGGCAAGCAAACTGAGAATTGCTTAGGCAGTCCTAACCAGGTCGCAATCCAGCTTTTAACTTCTAGTCTATACACTATACTTTATCGCAGGGTGCAGTTCTTCTACATTCATGCTGCTGTCTGCCGCATACTTCAAATTCATCGAAACCTTGTGGCTTAAAGGAGCCTAAGTTGTCTTGCAAAGCACCACGGTGACTACACAGACGTCACTGGGACTGCATTTGAGACAAAGGGAAAGTTTGGCTCATGCCGTTCTCAAGGTTAACATGAAATCTTGGCTTCAGTTCTCTAAAAGGCAAAGCTACGTGGAAGTCATCTGCTATCAATTCATAGGGCTAACACGTGATTAATCCTGACCCTTCTCTACAAGTTCTTCAGACAAAGATTTGCATGAACAGGAAGATTCTACCCGGTCCTCCCTCTTTCTCCTCCACTTGCTTGGGCAATGAATAGGGGAAGAATAGGAGAGATCTCTCATACACCTACAGGTTGGATATGGAGGTGGCACGTTAGGCTGCCAAGTGAGATCTGGCTTTCCCTAGCGCCTCTTCGGTAGCGTGCCTTCTCGCTATAGTTTACCACAGACAGAAAATCCCAAGTGCTACACCTTACTTGGACTCTGCACAATACTCAGAGCTGCCTGATAAGGTATTAGCAAAGGGACAAAAAGACAAGCTTAACTATCCACACTTTGAATCTTTTGGTTTGTTGCTTTAAAAACAAAACAGTGAAAAATTTGATATACCTTTTCATCCAAGCAAGCACCGACATCAGCCTCTGTGCAACAGCTTTGAAGTGCATGTTCATAATCAGCAGCCAGACCAAGGATTGTTGGGGCGTACAAGAAGGGGTTTCTTCTTGCAACAGAATAGATGAAACTAGAAGGAAAAGGAAAACATAAGTTACATATTCCAATGACAACAGCAAATGGCCTTAAATCTCTTCTATAACTTTTATTTCTGGTTTAGAAATATAATCTACTTTCCTAACGTAATGCCTACCACTGGTAAATGCTCTGTTAAACCCCACTGTTTCCAAAGCAGGACTCAATAACAATAATGGAAGGACGAACTCCTCATATTGTCATCCGCTTAGTTTGATGTTCATATGCTTTTTTAGAATGTGTTATCAAATACGTGAAAATTCTGGTTTTAAGTGTGAAAACAATTAACCTATGGCCATTTCACCAAGATTTTATTGCAAATTTCTCTTCTTTTTACTGTTATCCTTCTCCATCCTTTCAAATTACGGACGAGGTAGTGGGAAGCCAAAGCAAGTAAATTATTAAATCGATATGGGAAGCGCTGTGGTCTTGCAGGGCTTTTGGGGCCAAAAAAAAAAAAAAAGTCCCCCAAGATTTATAAAATGTGATCCCTTAAAGTCCATTTTTCAATGCAAAAACCTGCTCAAAAACAGACTGAAAAAATGTGATCAGAGCAACTGTTTTATATATGCAGATATGAGGTTGAATGCTTGCAACTTTTTCAAATGTCCTGCATGTCCACAAACTCTGTATAGCCTGGGGATCCCACTTCTGCACGACTAAATACTTAACCAGTAAAAAATGGCCATTTTTCTTACTGTCCCAAGAATGGCACCCGGTTGTCCTGGTACTCCTTGCATATCACATCAGAAGCTGGTCTTTGGTACGGCTGAATGAAGTCTGGTTGGTGAACTTTAAATGACAGGAAACACTCGTTTCTTTCGGGATCAGCTTTACTACAGCAGTCAGCCATGGCTCCATATGAGTCGCGGAGCTTTTCGACTTGGCAGATTTCATCCAGGAAAATGGAGGGCTGTAAGGGAAATGCTG
Organism: Rynchops niger; assembly: GCA_013400035.1. NCBI lineage: Eukaryota > Metazoa > Chordata > Aves > Charadriiformes > Laridae > Rynchops > Rynchops niger. The sequence goes on from VXBH01007179.1 coordinate 431,969, forward strand.
AAGGTCAGAATTGTTGTTTATAGAAAGTGTAATGTACGTTTTATTTATCTGTAAGAGAAAACCCAGATTGAAAAGTAAATATGTTTTTACTGAATAAGAAAAAAAAAATTAATTATACTTTAAAATACTCTGTGCAAGATGGTGATCTTTTATTTATAATCTGGCTAAACTGAATTCTCACATGAATTGAAGCAGGATTTGATATTCTACCCGATGATCAGCTTGGGAAACCTTTAGGGAGAACTACTGCAGTCGTGTCATTTGGTCTGAATGCTAGAGCTCGCAAGAACACAAGCACCTAACTTTCTGAAGGGCCGGGCTGAACCTGCTGGACATCCCAGGGATCTTATGTACCTGCAAACTTCTTTTGATACCTGGTCTTAGAGGAGTTTTAAAAAAACTTCTTAAATTACTTTAAATTAGCACACATAATTTTTCAGTTCACCCCAGTGTGAGTGTGAAAACCCACAGGCTTTGGTCTTCAGTACTCAGAATTAGACCTGTATTTTACAGCTGGGGTATTTGTACTAAATGCTAACGTTGATTTCCAGGCAATGCTACATTTAATGTGCCAAAGTGTGCTGTTTGGGCTCCAATATATGGCCCCGGGGATCATTTAGGCACTTCTGAAAAGCAGAGTTTCAGAACCTGACAAAAAAAAGTGTTTTGTTTCAGCACTAAAATCTGCACATTGCCCGATGAGAAGAGCAACACCTGAAAGGATCAGGTATCAATGCTGAACGAGGGTGATCCTGGTAGCTGCACAGAATGAAGAGAAACACAGTCCCAAAGGATTCGCTGCCTACCAGTGATTTTGAGCACTCGGGAGCATCCTCGTTGGCCACGCACTTCTGTGCCAGATCAACAACATCCTTCACCAGCTTAGACAGTCCGTCGTAAGAACATCTCTGGAGATACTGGGCAAACGTGATCATGGTACTGAAACACAAAGCACGGTTTGGAATATGGAGATAAGAAACATAACTCAATATTTTCAAAGGTGCTTCTGGATTCAAAATTGTTTGTTCAAATGACACGCACAATTGCTTAACCAGAGTACCACAAAGAGCACAGTACCGGCTCCCGTATCCTTCCTCTTCTCACCTCCTTTCTGAAAAATGTTTGTAACCTTACTTCCCAAGAACAAAGGTCTTGAATAACGGATTAGAAACAAAACAGAAAAGACTGGGATTTGAGTTTTCTGCCACTTCTGCCAGCATATTTGCAAATGCCACGAACTAAGCAGGTTTTTGCCATCGTTACAAATGACGATCTTCAGGCTGCCTTCTTTCAGAAGTAGTTATGTTCCTGTCAGGGCCCTCTGCCATTCCCAAAACCAGTTTCCAAAGAAAACCATTGAACTGTCTCAGAAAACCTGTCGCAGGTTTGTTTTTTGAGGTTGGTGGTTTGGTTTGGTTTTGTTTTTTTTCATGTCTCAATCCAGCACAACTCCTCTCTGTCCTAAGGTTATAAAAACTGTCTTACTCGTGCCTATTTTCTTTTCACATAAGGAACACAGGTTTTTTTCCTAAGGTTTGCAGGCAGTTGTTCTCCCAGAGTGAAAGTAAGTCATCGGGACTTCTGCAGGTCTTAAAATATTTCTAGGCTTTGTACGCTAACAGCAAGAAGGCTAATTTCAGTGAGACATACACACTCTTCACTAGCTCATACGCTGTGCTTTGGTTTTCCTTTTTTTACCCAGTATCAACAGAGATGGAAAACAAGGGGAAAACGTAAGCTGAATATCCACTTACACTGCCTTGAATGTCTCTTCCTTCAAATCATTGTAGCGATGGGCAATCTCACTCTTGTGCTCTGGGAAGAAAAACAGAGAGAACAATGATGCTCGCTGTCACGATGGCTGTGCTAGGCCCCTTAAAGAACACATTCTGGGCGCCACGGGCCAGATTTCCAGAAGTGTTTGTCATTCACCTAGCTCTTATGCTTAGGGGAGTACTATCATTGCTTTGAAACAGCCCAAGCTAATGCTGAGCACTTGTAAAATCCCACTTTTGGGTACACCACCCTGGGTAATCTCTACTGCTTTTCCGGGAACTTCAATCTAAAGCTTTCTTCAGGCCACCTCGAACTCTTTGTCCCAGATGACCATTCTTGTCCTTTGTCAGTAGATACCTAACTCTTGCGCATGCTTATCTCTCTGAAGGGACGCAAGCATGTGGTTTTCAGGATTCTAATATAATATTTACCTCTGTAAGCACATATTTAATTCAAATAGTCAAAATTACTGCTGTAGCTTACTATTAAGGGTTAGCAAACATGCCTACATTACAAACAAAGGAATTCAGCTGCAGTTTGATTAGAGCAAGCGTTAGAATTTTCTCTCTTGGAACACAAAATTATTAGCTTGGCAGATTCATATTCTCGTTCCACCCACTGCATATTATCTGTGCTCTTCATGAGAAGGAGAGCAGATAAATGCCTTCACTTGGTTGTGAATACAGGTTGCAGTTATACCTCGCTCTTGGCGAGAGGACTCCCACAAGATTTTCCCAGCAGATACTGAGGCCTATGGGCACACTAATGAATGAGCTAGATCGAGGCAGTCCTTTTGTTCTAGAAATAGCGTTCAGCACCATTTAGAAAACATGAAGAGTAATTCTTTTACCTAATGGAATATACCTGCTTTGATAATAAGGGTTGCGGTGCAGAAAAGGGTAATTTACAGATTTCTTTTTGCTGCTGTTCACTGGCATTTCCAGTCAGCTCCTGAAAGCTCAGTTTTGTTAAATTTGGGTATTTTCATGTTTCAAATAAAAAAATATCAGTGGAAAAACTTCTAGGACTGCCTGCAGAAATATTTGTTTGACTAAGGTCTGAAGTTTTGTAGTACAAGGAGAAATGGCACAATGAGTTTTCAGCTAACCTTCTTATAGCCCGGACTGAGATGTAGATTTTTCGGATTTTTGACCTACTGGCGTGAAAACCGCTGCCTTTAATTGGTGAGGAGCTCGCTTCTGAACTACCATCCAAAAGGCAGCCTGTCCAAAAGCAGCCGCTTCCTCCATGCTGGAAACTAATAGATTCTGAAAAATCAACATCTGTTCGTGCACTACACTGGCGTTGCGAAGGGACGTCGCCCAGTTAAGTTGTCTGGAGCGTTCCACCCATCTCCTCACCACTTCATTTAGTTTCTTTTCAAGTCAACCCTATTTTTCTGTTCTCTTTGGATCAGGCTTGCAAGAATTGTTCGTGGAATTGCATTGAAGTCATTAAATTGATATAACAAAGACTGCAAAGACAGCCAATTAGCGCTTTCTTACCTGAGTCTCGAGCAACTCTTTGCAGATTCCTGGATGTAGCGGAACTAAAGAGGAAAATAAATGAAATTAATGTTACCCACTTCATGGTTGCAAATTATGATGTGGGCTAAATTATTCAGAAATGCTAGGAAGATTGAAGGGAAAGCATTTGCTTATATACTCTTTACTGCTCGTGTCTGTAAAATATTAACAATAGAGCTGGCATTTGTAGATTTCCATTTGGTCGGAAAAAGATTACAAAACTTGGACTGTCCTTGCCAAAAATGAATTTGATATTATTTGTTTATTATGTGTTACTCGGGGCCTTTTTGTCCTGAAAAAGTCGAACCTTCCAGCACCCAAACAGATAAAGTTTTGCGTAAATTTCCTTATCAAATGACAAACAAGGAGTTCAAGGCATCAGACAAAAAAGTCATCAAGTCTAATCCTATAGCCGTGCTTCTTTTTTTTTTGGCAAATATTTGTCCAGAAGTAAAGCAGGTTGATATTGTACAGTAAGAATTCACCCAGATAGGACTCAGTCCACATACATGCTTGCAATGAGAATAATTTTTATTTTAAATCATTTTACAAAGTTGAGATGGCTTATCTAGACTTTGGTATAAAAAACCAGAGATTGGTAAAACACAGCCATGAGCACAAAGATACAGGTAAACAGGATCTCCATTTTCAACTGGCTTCTGAATTCTTACAGAAACAGAAGTGTGGAACGGGTACCAAGGAATATGAATCTCCCCGTACCTGTAGCTCCGGAGTGGAACGATTTCAGGCAGGTCTGTGTCAGTAAACTGGAAGTGGTACTTCTACGCTGTATAAGACTCCATCTCACTCCAAATTTTGGGATGCACACATAGGGTAACATCCAAGAAAAAGGCTGCTCAAGCGGCCAGGGGCTGATTTGAGCGCCTCGTTTGTTAGGTTTCCTTCTGGTTTTCTGTCAGTACTGCTATTCACCAGGATTCAGAAAACCGTGTAAACATTTGCAAGAGCCATAATTTAATAATTTTTGCAATTCCTCATTTACGCTGACATCCTCCTGAGAATAATCTCTTAATTAAGCACTGTTCTCTGACAATTTTTTTATTGATTTGCCCATAACCTAGGAGATCAGACACAGGAAGAACTGTGAAGTTTGCACAGAACGCCAGGACATGGAATAGAACTGAAATTATTTTCCAGAACCTGGAAATGAGGGGCTTAAAAAAAAAATAACAACTGTAAGTTTGGATGCTTACTGAGTGCGAAGTGATGTAGTTCCACAGTGGGGAGTATTATGATTTACTTTCAAAGAATTTCTCTCTCTGGTGGCTGGATGTCAACCCACACAACTATTCTCAGTGCGTTGCTGGAGGTCGTGCTCTGCCCTGCAACACATTGCTTCCAGTAGCAAGTACCCATCTGGTCAAAGTTAGAGAGAGGTCTTCTAACACTTCCTTAGTCCTTAAGCTTCCCTTTTCTACTCTGTTTTTTTCTCAAGTGGGCAGTTTTACCACAACTCTGTATTATTCCTACTGGGAGTAGTTCGAATAATTCATTTTTCAGTTTTCTGGACAAGTGACAAAACAAACAAACAAACAAAAAAGACTTCACTTTGTTTCTGAACTTGAGTTTTTAAACACGTCTTAAATAAATTCAATGAGGTGTCTAAGCATAAAATATTTACAGGCAATTTTTATTTAGAAAAATGTCAGGGCAATGCATTTTGTCTTTCAGAAAGACCATTCTGTTCTCCATGAATAACCACATAAAACTTAGATGGGTTTACAGAATAGTTTGATACAATGAAATTTGTACTTAGCTGCTGCTTTTGCAAAAAAGTTTTGCATTTTCCCAAGTCTGCTCCTGTTATCTTTGTAGGTGAAACACAGCCTTCTTGTTAGTGATTTAAAGGAGCAAGGCTCTATTTTGGCAATGAAAGGTTATCTGGATAACTCTTACATGAAGCGTGGTGGGGAAAAGCCAAACTTGCAGAAAAACACCCCGGTTTTGTCATAATGTTAGAAAGAGGGATTATTTTCAGGTGCTTGTAGCAAAATCCCAACTTTCTGGAGAACGATGGGAATTATGATACAGTCTGGACCTTTCAGACCTGTGCTGCTTTAGCCTAACAAAATCCCAGGGAAGAGCCGGTTAAACACTTGAGTCTGTAATTGGCTTTACTGGCCGTATCCCTCTGTCGAAGAAGAACCCATCGCCACAACGCAGATCTCTTGATTAACCTGTAACCTTCGGAATGCCTGAAGATTGCCTAGCGTTTTTCCGCGCAGTCCCTTAAATGACTGACATTCGGATACATGAGCGTTCTGAGTTTGCAAACTTCTGCAAGCATTTTGTGTCGATATAAATGGTGATATAGGGAATGGTGGATACAGGGGCTTAACAACACTTTTTCTAAGATCTCCGATAAAAGGGATGCAAAGAGCTAACTCAGGAATCTGGCAAGCACCTTCTGACCCAATGAAAGCGACTGTAGAAATGGAACAGAACTTTCCTACCAACGTCAGCTTGATTTACTCCTGTCTTAAACCTGTGTCTCTGCAAATCTTAACAGAGCGTTTAGCGAGATATAAACAGACAGTCAGGTGTCTCGTTGATAACCATAAAGTGACTGTAAAATGCAACCAGACATTGCCCACGCCGAAGTGGTGAAAAAAGGTGGTAGTGGTAAATCATGCCTTAGCAGAGGTCTTCAAATGCTCTCAGCTAAGGACTGGGAGGGGAAAGTATTTTCTGTTACACTGAAATTTAGCACAAGAAAAAGTCTCGATATATAACGTTGCATCTTGAAAGCTATCTGGAATTTTCCCCTGCAGCATTGTGCAGTGTTAGCAAGAACACTACTGGCCCCCTAGAGTTAATATGTAAGTTTGTAATACAGGGTCCATGTTTATTTCTAGATATCTTCTGTTGTCTGTCCTGTACTTCATGCCAACATTTCATATAACTGCTGAGAGATCTGAACTCCAACGCTGATGTTTGTTTAACGATATTAAATATTATACTGAGCTTCCTGTTACTCAATTCTTCTATACCGCATTGAGTACACTTTCAACAAAGTTGTCCGGGTATTACAGAAAGGGACGTATCAGTTGCAGTTTAAGATGAATGCATTTTCACGCACATGTATGTCTAAAGGTACAGATGGTAATTAGTGTTATTTCACATGTGGGGGACCAGAGGACAGGAATTCCGAGAGTAACAGACCTGGAAAAAAAAGGACGCATCATTTTTAAATATTCCATCATACAACCCTGTGCAAAGTGAAAGAGTAGATACAAGGGGAATTACTTCATTCTCAGACCCCCACTGGAGAAATACTTTCAGGGACACCTATTTAACCCACTTCTGTTTGCATAGGGCCAGGCTTCATTGTGTGCTGTGTGCTCTCTTAAGCTGGATGCAACGTAATCAGTAAGGATGAAGAGATGCCATGATAGAGCCATAGCTCTTAAGGAATTTCTGAGCCGTGAATTTCACAATAACACCTCCTTTATCAGAAGAAAACCATCCATTCCCCTCTGTGTTCAGGTGGCTTGCACTTGAAGGAGATTGCAGGAGAGTGGAAAGCATTCAAAAGTTGAAGGGAAAGCTATTCATATTTCACGGGAATTCACGTTCCTCCTGAAAGTGACACATATGTGGATCAAAATGTACAAAAACTGCATGAGACTTTGGAGTGACAAATTTGATGTATGTTCATAAGAACAACTGCCAGAGCACTTTTGGAGAGTAAGCCCTCTTCAAAGTGCTCTCTCAAAAAGCAAAGACAATTAGTAACCCTCTAATTTTGTGGCCCCTGATTTTATGATTTTATTTACTGCTGTTTCTTCTTTGTTATGAAGATCAAAAGTTTTGTTTGCGTGAATGGACCGTGACACATACACCAAACCAGGAGACCTTTATGTGCCAGGATCACACCCGCTGCCAGTAACCACAGTTCTGTCGGGGGGGTGGTTTTGTTCTTTGGTTTTTTGGCTTTTTAAATATCTGATGATAACACGAAGGAGGGCAGCCAGCTAGTGATTTTTTTTCTTCCTCAAAATGAAAAATAGCCTTCTGCCAAAGTGGATGGAACCCGCAAAAAAGTGCTACTTCTCTGCATTTGTCTGCAGGCGCAGGTGAGATAATACTGAAAAAGGTGTCGCTACCTTCTATTTCCAGTCCTGTGCCTACAGATGTGTGGCTTAGCCGTTATTTTTTCCCTTTGGACAGTCGCTCTTTTTTTAAATAACTGTAATTATCACTATATTTCAAAATAATTGTCTGTATTTCTGGACACGTGGTCAGGTACCAGTCTTTTCCTGCCCAGGTGCATTATGTTTGCTATTCTTATCACTGATGTTTGGCTCCCATGTAAAACAAGTCAAACATCTCAAACAGATATATGCCTTTTATTTGAACAGAGATGGACCCATAGATATAAAATGAGCAAGAAGGCCCACCTGATGGGCAAACCTAAACGTGGAAAGGATGTGATCACTGCAGCTGAATAGGCAGAGACCTGCTAAGGGGTAGCTAACAGCATTCCGGGACAGGGCATATCTTCTGGGCACATCCTCAGTTCTGATGCTAAGCCATTTATCTGTGGTGATGAGCCACTCCTTCGCAGTTTTACGGAGTTTTCTCTCATTAAAATAAGCATTTTTGAATCAGCCAGAATGACTATCCATTGAAATGCTCTGTTGCTTTGCCTACAGTAATCACTGCAGCAGTATCTGACAATATGTATCACTTCCAAAGCCCTAGATAACGGTTTAGGATAATGAGGGAATTTCTGTGCGTTCCTAACATATACTGAGCTCTACTGGGAATGTTGCACATTTCCAGTGTCTGGCTCTGGATTTTCCTATGTATGACATAGCTATTTACCAGGTCTTTCATCTCTCTTATAGTTGTCTGCATATGAGAAATCAAAATGGGTCTAATATATGTTTTCAAGAATAACTTTTCTGAAGAGTATGTGTTTACTAGTATATTGCTTATATATGATGCCTCTTTTGTTTATGCAGATTATGCAGATCTTCCAAGTATCCTCAGGATGCTAGTAGCAATTGTGACCCTCCGGTTAGAACTTGTTCTTTTAAGTTCCTGCCTTCAACCTCCTATATAGTTGCTTTAAATGATGCTTTGCCTTAGGAAGAAAAATGCATTTTTCATAGGTTTCTCTTCGTGACTGCTGTGTGAGAAATCATCTATATGCATCTCATAGTACCTCAGTTTTAGCTCTGCTATTCCAAGAGCATCAGGTAACAGTGTTCTGGGGGTGTGTAATAGGGTACTTCGTAAACATGCCTTCTAATTATTTACTGTAGTTTCTGAAGACTCTCCTTCCCCACTGTGCTGGTGGCGCTTATTACACATGCGGGTGATGGTAAGATGCTTTAGTTGCGGGGAGGTTTTTCTGTGGGTATTAGTAAGATTAATGTCAAAGCTCCTGGTTGCCTTATTTCTAGAAACAATGTCCCAATCCCCATCTCGGCAGCAACATGCTGTCTGCTCGCGCACGCTGCAGAATATCACTGAATTTCAGAATGGGCTTTCCCTGCTCTTTGCTTTGTTGTTTAGATGAACTGCATCGCTTGCATTTCCATCTTCTACTCACCCTGGGGGTTTATATACACTAGTCTAACGTGGAAAAAACCCCGTGTTAAATATTTTTTAACGAAGGCTTTGATACGATGTAATAACATCTTTTACATGTGGCATATTTTCTCTGTTGGTTTCAGCTGTTGAAAGCAAGCTGTGGGTTAGTTAGCAAGTAAATCATGGATGGTGCGGCAATGAGCCCGAAATCTTCCAGCTTTCCTGCTCACGCTGGTAAGAGGGAGGAGATCGAGTTCATGCCTTGCTATACCTCTTGCTATGCTATCTTTACATCCAAAATATTCTCCGTTTCAACATTAATCTATGAAGTGTTCGAGTCCTGTTAGTGAGTCTTGTTGCCTGTCCTGCTTTTCAAATCCTGTACGTTTGATCCCTGGGGCATTCTACCATCCCTACCAATTTGTCTCAGGAAATCCACAGTGTGGTGATGTAGCTGTTGTCGTTATCAAGAAACAGCTGCCAAGATCATCCTTTGGCAGCAAGTACAAGAGCGGTTTTGTTTTGCCGTGTGAGGTAATACCTTACTGATCGTACGTATTTCATATTGACTCCTTTATAATGCGTTAAATTGCTTGAATCTATCCAAATATACAGACTTCAACGTTTAGTGAGGGCTATCAGCTGGCAAATTTTCTGACTTCTCGGAATTAGTCTCTTTTTTTCATGTCCCCCTGCCTTTTTTTTCTGTCAATACAAGTAAGTAATCCGCAAAGCAGCTGAAGTACCGGCTTAATCATTTTATCCATTTCTAGTTATAAGGTCCCTCAAAAAAACATCAGAGTGATGTTTTGGTCTCAGTGAAGTGCACATCTCCTTACAAAATAGTTGTAGGAAAGAATTACCCTGGGTGCAGCATTACTCAGTTCATGCAGTCCTTACCAGAAAGAACCTTTAGCTTCAGTATTTTTAATAAATTTCTTTGCTGTGCTATCTGGGATTTAAATTGTTGTGGTGGTGTGACTGATGTTTGTTTCATGATACAACTGACGGCGGTGATCTTTTTTCTTCCTCTTACATAATTATCCGGAGGCCTTTGGAATCCAGTACGTTCACTTGTGCCCTAGAAACTTTTTTGGCACTCAGTTTCCAACCTCTATGCCGCTGCCTGAGCTTTGCGGCCTGTGTTCTTCTGAGTTTTATGATCCACCTGTTTTTGTTGTTTTGTATCCTGCTGATGTCGTATCTCCACAGAAGCTCACGTTCTCAGCAGCTGCTTCCATTCTTCTTTAAGGTGCCATTTAAAAACAGTTGGCATAGCTGATAGATGTGGAATAGCATAACAAGACATAAAATAGCATAACAACAATAGCATAACGAGAACTGATTTTGTTTAAACTCTATTTTAATTTCTGTTCTTCGTTTCCCACCAAGTTGGATGTAATTTTCATGCGTTTTCCTGTTGGATAAACTATTGTTCAATCTGTTCTACTTAAGCTTACGTTTAGCTGCGAGCTGCTTTGTCTGTTTCTAACCATCCTAACGGATCTGCTCTAAGTTCTCTGAAATGTCTCACTGAGAGTCTCTGGTTCATTCTTTTCCCCAGTCTGTCTCCAGCATGGCTATTTTGTTTCCGATAGCTAATAACCGGCATTCAAACCCAAAGAAATTGTTGGTGGCACTGTGCCTGGAAAAGTGCAACTGCAGTCCAGTGTAGCTTGATGGTCTTTGGCAGTATAGAGGAACCGCTCAGTGAACACAGTTCAGTCAAGAGCCAAAGCTGAAAGCTTTTGTTTGGCAACAGATTGTTAATATTTTTTTCCTAGTTTTGACATACTGCAGGTTTAGCAACAAAAGAGAGATTGAAAACTTCAGAGGAAGGGCAGGAAATGTTCGAAGGGTTTTGAAGGTTTTTTTTTTGTTGTTTTGAATTCCTTTAAGGTGTTTATCTGTAAGCTCCAATTTATAAAAAAACACGGCTACAAACTTTTTGTAAGTGTAAGCAGGTGTATTTGCTAAAATCAGAAGAAAAGCATGTTGAATCTGAACCAAGGATTCTGGGAGCCATTGGTTTTGCTCCCAACTTGAAACGTTAAGAGTTGAAAAAATTGCTTTATGTCTAGTGGGACTACAGGACTTGTGGAAAATTTCGGAGATTTTACAGGGACTCCCCCATTCCGCAGCTGACACGCCCTGATGTTACTGCATCACTGACACCCTTTGCCCCTCGGCAGTGCTGATGCTCTTACTTTCTCCTATTTTTCATTTAGTTTCATCATGAACTTACAGTTTTCCCATTCCGGCCTAAGAACTGCAGAGTTGATAAATATTTTGTCTTTCATGTCCATCTCCATAGAAACCGATTCGGTGTCGCTTCTATAATCGTTCCCTGATTTTGTGCCGGTTTTTCTGTTACAGCTTCTGGATTTTTTTTCTGTTGGTTTGTTTCTTGGAAAGATACTAGTTTATCTATGCGAGACAACTTGTAAATGTTCAAGCATTAAGAAGAAAAAGACAGTGATCCTATTCTCAATCTTTCCTCCATTTCTGAGTAAGCAATTCCTGAAGGGAAAGCTCTCACAACTTTGACAAATGGAAAGATAGTTATTTTAAACGAAGCCCTGGAGCAGGAGCGGTGTTTCCCACTTCAGATATCCTCTACTGCCTTCAGAATGTCCTTAGCTAAAAGTCAGGGCCTGAAGAGGCACCTCAACAGGAGAATAGAAGTTTGTAGAGCCATTTTATGTCCTTGTCCCTGGGGGAATGTTTATAGTGCAAGAGAGACAGATGAACATGTAGAGGATAATCCTTTCAGTCCCAGATATGCCAAGCAAAGCTCTATCACGGTTGTGTTCAAAAATATTGCTCCTTTCACCACTACTATCAGAACCCAGGTTTTCAATTTCCCCAAAGCCAGTATCTGGGTAAAGGCAGGACTCGCCTCCTGCCATCAGAGCAGGGGACTCTGAAACTCTGCGAGCAGAGGGGTAAGGATGAAGAGGAAGAAACTGGGTCCAGAGCTCTGTGCCCGCCAAGCAGGCCTGCTCCAGCTAGCACTGAGCCTGCTCCATTCTTTCAAAGCAAGCAGGCTAATAGATTTTGAAAGTTGGCACTGTCATTTACTCACTGACACAAAAAATATCAATCCACTTCTGCATATTATTCTGCTACAATGAATTCTGAGGCTCCATGAATTAAACGTGAAGCTTGCTTTCTGTCCCCGCAGGTGAAATCCAAAAACACAGTGAAATATTTCAACATTTTTTTCTTAGACTCAGAAGCAAAGTTCAATTAGTCAAACCTAAGCATGTGTACTCTTCTGTCTGAAAAAATCAATTGTTTTTAACAGATAAAAACTTTTCAAGCAGCATTCAAACAGACCACATTTATTAGGTGATCTCTGGCTTGTAGTTCCAGGTCCAGTACTACCTTAAATGTGAATCAAACTCCCAATGACATTATCGGCACGTAATGATCTCTTAGAAGACAATTTGATTTGCATCAGCAACAAGAAAAAGTTGTCTGTCTTCTGGTTGCCATTTTCCTTCATATGTTCTCCTTTGCCTGTATCTGTTACAGAATAGCATGTAATACTGGAAACCTGTGATTCCCAACGTTAAGGAAGTGACTAAAAATAGCATGAAACTGAGGAAATGTTGCTTGTTTGGTTTGTTTGGTTGTTTTTCCTTTAGAGTAGTGCTTGCAAACTCTGATTTTCAAAGGAGACAAGTGATTTGGGGTACCTAACTTGAGAGCTTTCAGGAAGACTTGATTTTAAGAGAGGTTCCTCGGTACATTCCAAGAATCAGAAAAATTTCATCTGAGAAAAAATGTGATTAAGCTTAGCAAAGATCTGTATGGTTCATGTAGTACTTTTAAATAAGTAATAAAAAGATTGGTCCAGTCACATCAAAGGAATTAAAAAGAGGCACCAGATAGATCTGTGGCTTTGCAAAGGCTGAATAGCTGTGTTGTTTTTTTCTAATTTGAATGCTAACCCGAGAATTCTTCTCAAGTCATGAAAAGAAATATTAACAAACTCTTTGGACATGAAGCTTTTAGTGTTGTCTTTTGGATCAATTAGCCAGTGACTATACTCGCTAGGCCATTCCTCTATACTGCCCTCCAACCCCACGCTGACAGTCCTTGACATTTGCTTTCTGTTCAAATGCCTTCTATTCTAATAGCAACAGTGGTTCAATATTGCCAATCAGGCATATTCATAATCTAGCTATAGGTCTCAAAAATAAATCATGACATTATATGTCAGGAATTAATTCAGATTTACCCTTATCTGGCTCCTGCGCTTTTAAATGAACTCAGGTTTCTGACTTTTCTCCATGGCTATGAGTGCTGCAAATACAGAGTGGGATTTGTCTTACTAAGCTTCAGGTGTCTACAACACAGACAGGCGAGCTATTCTCACTGCAAAGAGACTCCGGGCTTCCTTTAGAGTTAGTGCAGATCTAGTCCATACAGCCATGGACAGAAGGACTCACAAGTAGGTGCCTGATTTAGAAAGAGAGGAATCCTGCCCTGTGTCCCTTAAAGTAACAAGGGGGATCCCCCTGTCCCTGCTCATGAATAGCTAGTCATGTTACCACATTTGTATGCTATATCTGCCTCCTGTGTCTTAAAAAGTATTTTTCATGGTTGCCTAAGTCTGCCAGATTCCTGGCTCCCCGGGAAGGGAAGTTGGAAGCTGTGCACATTATGTATTGAACCAAATTTCTCACAGTTCCTTCTAGCAGAGCGGAGAGCCCAGTGCTGAGCCAAGACCTAGGACTCAGCTCCCCGTGTAAGAACAGGAGGCCTGAATGAGTTGAGAGCCTGACATGAACGTAAGTCCCATGGTCTCCAAGGTCCTGCTGCACGGTTGGGCACTGTAGCCTCATTGCTGTCAGCATTCTAAGAGTTTTGCGATGGATGCTTTGGCATCGCAGAACACTGATGTTCTTGGCCCATTTGACTGGATGCCCCAAAGCTAGAAATCCTACAAGCACAGGGTTTAACCCGCAGGTTTGTTAAAGCCAATATGGTTCTATAGGAAACATAACCTTTCATGAAATCCAAAGTTGTCAGAACTCTGATGCTTCCAGCGTAACATTTTGGATTCAACTAATTGACATTTTACATGAAAACCGTGCAATAGGTAGACGAGGTCTAGTTTATGTCATAATGGTTGCTTGATCAGAAATATCAGCAGCGAATCTTTGCTGCTGCTGAAGACAACAGCAAAACTCCTGACAGGAGTCTGAGCTATGGCAGCACCGAATCCATGGGAAATTACCCTTCTGAATGCATTCGTTGTCCCCGGGGATGGTGTTTTGCGATCTACAACCAAAGCAGTTCAAGAGTGACAGTTTAAAATGTTCAAACCCTTCAAATAACAAACAACTTTTAATCTGCTAACCCTGACCTATGCCCAATAAAAATTCAAAACAAATTAACAAACTACAACGCACTACCCTAGAACCGGTACTCATCTATGAACTACACGGACAAATGCCCATTGCTCAGACTAGGAATGACAGAGTCCAGCTACTATGCCTGACCTTGATGTCTCTTCTTAGAGACCAAGACTGGCTCTTAGCCTTTTAGAGTGATTATTATTTTCCTCTTCAAACTTCTAGGAAAGTGCAGATTAGATTGTATTAGCCTCAGTGACACTCTCAGACATGTAAGCCCACTCCCACTCATGCACTTAGGTCATTTTATCTTGCCACCCACAAAAAGAAAACTTCACGATCAAGCTGCTCATAAAATTCAATACAGAACGATGTAACATTGGAATGAAAAATTATTGTGTGGAGAAGGTGGAAAATTAGAGTAGGTTTGCCAAGGAATTTCTGTGTAGTCTTTTTTTTTTTTTTTCCCAAAGAAAAAGATTATTTTATTTGATTCCTGGTTATCAAGTAGGCAATTTACCTACTTCCAATTCTGAAAGAAAAATCAAGTACTTCTTTCCTCCTTTTAGTACATAAGTTCACTTTAAGTTGGGCAAGGACAGATTTAAATGAGACAAATCAGAGACTCCTGTCTATTGGGCACTGATATTGCCTAAGCAGCTATTTGACAACTCAATAAGGTTATCAGGTCCTCAGTGTAGGACTTTGAAATACGTTCATCATTGGCCTAATTCAGATCATGTCGAAGTCGGTGCTAAAACTCGCCTGACTTCACTGGAAGCGGAGTTAGATAAAACTGTGTGCTTTTGAAAAGCTCATTGCTTATTTACCCCAGTTGCGACCAGAGAACTGGATAGCGAAGAAAAGAAGATGAGAAACTACTGAATAATCAAGCAATGATCAAACTTTTTTTGAGTAAAGTAACATCTAAAATCACAGCTTCATTCCTGTCAGGTCAAAATTAAAATCAACAATATATGCAAGGTTAAACTCCAACTGAGAGATTGGTTAGCAGGAATGGCGCAGAAACAGTTTATTTTACACAACTGCAAGTGGGAAGCTGTTCTTCATGCAAAAGGCTTTTTATTAGGCCTGGGGTTTGGAAGGCAGGGGCTTAATTTACAAAACTGCCAAGAGATATCGTATCTTGGATGTTTCCATACGGACTTTAGAATCTCTCTACAACAATTTAAGGAAGTTATTTCACACTAAATGACACAAATATTTTTAGTCTGATTAGAGGAAGAGTAGGAAATGTCCATGTCACACAGCAAAGAATTAATATGGGTTTATGGGTTTAATTACCTCCTGCATGTGAGGCAACGCACTCAAAAGTGCAGATGAACAGATGAAAAGGCTGTTACAATGAGCTGTGGGAAGAGTACAGGCTGGGAGGGCTCTGGCATAAATGCAGAAGGCACAAGTATGGACAGTAAAAAGCGGGTCTATCTCCGCTCAGAGAAAGCTACTATGTGTCCTGAAGCACACAGGTACCAGCGTTGGGTAAGAACCAGTCTGGATTAAGATGCAGCAAACCTTTCCAAAGTCCTCAGGCAGGAGAAGCATGCCACCTACCGTTACCTGAACTCTTCTGCACAGAGAGGCCGTGGACTTCAACGTTAAAAACCCGTAATATCCCCGAGGGCAATGAAAGGGCTATTCTTTCAGCTAATCAGAGACATCATTGCTACAAGCTATTTCCATTTAGTGACTAACGATTCCAGGATAAAAAGCCTGCGAGGTGCTTCTCCTTGCAAGAATAAGAACGCCTCAGAAACATCTAAAACCATCTAGGTATCAATTATTTGTGCTAGCTTGACGGTACTGCAGCAGTCAGGCCATACTATTACAGCAGGATACGAGTTTGCTTTCTGTTAATTGTGCTTTCTTCCCTCTTTTATTCAGGCTGCTGTAAGTAAAACCCATTGAATCTATAATTGCACATTACAGGCAGCTCAAAATGCTCAGACAGATACTGCCGGAATAACCCTGCAAGCTACCTATTACAGCAAATGGGCAAAGGTGGAAGCACAGGAACAAAACCGGAGAAAAAATGCATTTGCAATGGATAGGTCCCATTTCTGGCTCTGCCATTAATTTTCTGTGCGACCATTTCTACTTCACTAGAACTCTTTGCGTTTGCTCCCTCTCTTAACTTCTACAAGATTTATCAGTCTATAGCACAAATATTTGTGGTCAGGACTGCCTCTCAGAAAGGATCTGTACGGTACCAACAGAGAAATCCGGAGGTGCCGAGAATGGCAGTGTTCTCAGGAGGCTGAGCCTTTTTATACTTTCTTCATTTAAGAACGTTGCAGCAATGTTTGCTACTTTAAATAGCTAAATTCAACAAGCATCAGATGATGATATTAGGAGCATGACATGTCAATGAAATGTATAAAGATGGTGCATCTGTGCAAATTCCCTTCTCTTAATGGGCTGGCGGGACCTTTGGCATTCTGCGGTTCACCTAGGAGCAGCCTGATGGAATGAGGCTCCTTGAAGAAATGTTGTCCGTTCTTCAGTATAAAATACTACTTCAGTATCTTGGGATTTTACCCATTCTTTTTCTTAGGAAAAAGATTTAAAGAAATGTAAGTACTATTACTCTATCTGAGCTGCACTGTGGCTAACAACCACTGATTTTGCCTGTGTTGTTTTCTACAAGTCTGCAGAGCCCGCGATTCACAAACCACGCAGCTCTTACCTGTCCGTTTCTGTGAATACGCACGACACACACAATATACAGGTACTTAATGTCCCTGTCGTCACAGTATCTGTTAAAAATGTGTTCACTAAGGGACTAAGGGATATCTTAAATGGGAGAAGTGGAACAATGTGTAGAGAAACTATCATTCATATCCATAAATCGCCTGCATTTGCTCTGGTAGCAAAAACACTTCGCTTCCTCTTGTTTGGCATTGGGGAATCCACGCAGCACAAAATATTTGTCAAACACTGAGGAGAAACCACGGTATAGGGAAGCATATCATTTTTCCTTTAGCTCTGAATCGTCACAGTTTCTTTTACAGTTTTACTTACTCTATATTTGCTGTTCAATGCAAAAAAATATTTTTAGAATAGATATGTTTGAGAATCAAATGCTTTAGTAGAATTTCATTTCCAGAATGTTGGGAAGAGTAAGAATTTGACATTCGTGGCCCTCAATTCTGACTAGTTTTAGACGAAGACGGATTCTGGCTCCCTCTACTGTGTCAAACCGAAATAACAGAAAGATTGATCTTTCCTCTTTCTTATAAAATCTGTATCCCAGCCTCCCCATAAAATATGAGATCAGGAATCAGCAATATATAGCTGTTGAAAAGAAGTGCACTGAAGCGAGGAGAAAATGGCAAATAACACGAGCCACTAAGCAGAATACCACACAGCAAAAAAGGCAGGGAAGGTTCTGTTTTGAAAAACAGAGGCTCCAGAAGATCCTCGCGGGGGTTAGGTAATTTTAGACGATTGAGGGCTTTTAGACAATTTTTCTAGTTATCATTCGAACTCTGCAAAAAATATTTTTCTTCCACTTTACATACCTATTTGAGAAATCAAAGAAATTTCTTACATTGCTTTCACTGAAACCAAGATCTTACAAAGTTTTACACAGAGATTCTCACCCCCTTTCTTGTCTAGAGATAAACTAGCCTGGTAGTATAAATATTTTGTAGGCACACTTTATATGAAGATGGAAAAGCAACAGCTTGAACCTTGTTGTTCTGCATGCAAGCGAAGGCTGCTTGCATTAAGATATCCTGAGCGGCACAAAGAGAAGCAATTTCAAGGACTAATTTCAGAACTAATCAATTGTTTACTTAAAAAGTGGTTACTATAGAAATTATCATTATGGGCTGGCAGGACTCAAGCAAAACATAAAATGTAAGAAATGTTTAACCTCCTAGCTGATTCTTGTGTAGTCTACAGATGATGCTACCTTAAATGTTAGTAATAAAAAAATCCCAAAACATTACTTTGACAAGTAAACTTTGATACTCAAATACAGGTGGTTTTGGCATGAGAGGCTGCGTTCACAGTTTTGGGTTACAGATCCATTATACATAAAATACACAAAAAACCTTCTCTTTATCTTAAGATTTCTCTTGGTTTTATTTTATTTTTATCTTCTACAGCACTTGCAGAGAATCAGAAAGAAATCCAGGATCTCATCCAGATGCTATTTGCCTCAATTGGCCATGGTATTTTTCAGTTTTATACTCAAAAAGGGTAAATGTTTTGAAAATACGTGAAGCAAATTAGGAACCTGAAACCCACTTCCAAAAATAATTTATCCATGTGAAAACGCAAGTGTCAGAGTACTAATAATTTTAGGATTCCAAGCGCTTAAACCATTTCTAAAATAACATACAGATTCCCAAATGACTAAATATATTACAGAAGAAACGTCTTTCTAGCTCAACACTTCACGTCAATTGTTAGATAATCATCCCTTTAGAATTTCAAGTTCAAAATACTATTATATGTTGGGTAGTACTGGGACTATAGAGAAAGGTATAATACAGTGACTAGTTTGTAAAGCTCACTGTGAAAAATACAGAGTGCAAAATTACATCAAAACCTTAATACAAAAGTTATTGCCTCCTGTTGTCTCATGAGGCTTGGGATGCCTGCCTAATGCCTGTCTGGGGCCATCGGTGTTTCAGCCCAGTCTTCTGTCGGAGTCAATCATCTCGTATCACCTACACTGTACACAGATTTCTCAAGTGCTATTTGAAATTGTAGCCTTTTGCTGGTGGTACTCTTACAGGAAGACCGTTTCCAAGTCTCATTTCTTAAGTAGAACTCTGAACTTCCACCCCCAAAATAGTAGCGGTGTATTATATATCACTATTTACTCGTGTGCTGTTATTGTAGTTATAACAATATTTAAAAGGTATTGCTTTCTGGACTTGTTTTTACTTTCCCAATCCTCCCCAGAAAGAAGTGGTCAAAGCTGGCATGATGTATTACAGTTTAAGGGCAACTATCATAACATGTAGTATCAGTATCTGAGATAGAATACAAATAATTTTGAAGACGTTCAAGCAGGATGTATATGTATTTCAAACTGACACTGATGGGGATAAGCCAAATAGAGGCAGCAGTCACTCCCAAATGGGCCTTCATACTGAGTGTATTTGAGTGTTAGCGTTAATGTAAATATTTTACCTTCTGCATATACAGAGGTGCTGTCCCTTGATGATCAGGGCTGCTGTAACTCTAAGCAGTTCTTCCAGACTAGCACCGCTCTTGTTACGTTCTGAATCTGTCTGTATTTCCTTAATTTTCTTCATTCAAAAGGCCACACCAATTGAGATGCTCACAGGAAACTTGCTGTAATGGAGAAATACAGATACTAAAAAAATGTATTTTAAATGCCACGGCTTCATAAAAACTTTTTTTAATCATTCTTTTCCACGTGTAATTTACAGTTATTAAAACTGAGTGTTTCAGACAAATCTTAAAACATGTCACAGAAAACAGTATTTCTCTGAATGCAGAGACATTTATGTTCTTTTCCTTCTTTCTCCCTTAGGCTTGGTCAGCAGTAGCTGCAAAATTGCTGAACAACTTCAATTTTATTTTTTCTGTTTAAAATAATTAATGATGGTCTAATTTTAGTTTATCTGAAGCAGTTCTATTCACAAAAAGAGAAAAATCGATACTGAAACTGCCTCGAGGGAGACAATGGGAAAAGGTGGCCTTGTGGCCGTTGTAGCAGTCCTGAGTTTGGGTTAAAAATTCAAGAAGTTTTCAGAAAAACAAATACAGAGAGAAAATACCTTCACCTCTTCTCAAAAAGTATTTCAGGGATTCAGAAGTGCCATTTCAGTGCATTAACAATAAAAGCCATCAAAGTTAAAAGCTAGTTAATTATCTTTACACATCAAGAATGGGATGCCTTCTTTAACCCTTTTTTTCTCTCCAGCCCTCAACTGGTAATTTCAGAAGCTCTGGTTGTCATTCAGGAGCTCATAGAGAAAAAAAATACCTAAGAACTAAACGCTGAGTGCGAACAGAGTGTGTTTAGAGCTGCTGGATGGCATGGCAGAGCACAGATGCGCCGAATTAGCTGACACATGTATGAACTGGGAGGGAGAGCGTGCTCATGTAAACTCAGGGCAGAAGGGCAGGTGGATGCAAAAGTCAGGCTTCCGGGGTGTGAAAATCTGCACGTTACATGTATGCGTGTGCGTGTTGGAGGGGTTACTAAAACTCAAACCAGCAATAACTTTTTTCAGTTCCTGCACTAGTTATACTTGCAAACAAAAGTCGATATCCCCGCTTCCTGGCTTTTGATGACTATACTGCTTCCAGCAGTTATAAACGAAACTGAAAGCAGATCCACACAGATACTTACTCCACAGCAGAGGTTTAAATGTGTGAATTGTCCTGTAGAACTTCTTACAGAATCTGGCTCACACGAGCCCATTTCTGAAAGCGTTTGCTGGATTCAAGCCCCAGGTTTTCCCACTATTCGTATCAAGTGTTTGCTGGAGTGATCAATAACCGGAAGGGAACTGAATAAATACTGAAGTAGTAGTCACAGATCAAAAGAGATAACGAAGGATTATTGTTTTTCTCAAGACTTCCTGCTGCTTTATGCTAGCCACAAAACCAAATGTCCAAAGTTAATCAACCTCACAGACTCCCAAAAGGAAATGTATTTGTTAGGTATCACTTCCCTGACTTGGGGCTACACTGACTTTCCATGGCTATGTAATCCATTACCTAAGAGCCCTATGGTCAGGAAACACAGCTTTGGGTCATGCACCCATATAGAGACTGGGATACAAAAACCAAAATCTTATTTTGTCTTTCGTTATAAGCCTGTCTTGATGATTACCATGGTATCTGCAAGAACGTTTCATTTTGGGTTTCTGAACTACAAAGCGCTCTTATGCGCCCTGGAGAAGTTTCACGCCTCCCCAAGGCTTTCTCTCATTCGAACCATCACACGACTGACAGCTGAATTCCGTTAGCAGCTTTTGCCTGTGACAAAAACAAAGCTTATAAGCCCAATGAATCTAACACCAAGTTTCTTCTCTGAAGACCAAAAGTACTTTTATGCTGTTGTGCTCACAAAAGGCTCAAACTAGTGAGGCGGGTAGGGAGAGCAGGTATAAAGTGTATGTTATAAAAATGCAGGAAAACTACTTGCTCTACACCGCAAGATTAGAAGGAGCAACTCTTTGATCAGAACAGAGGTCACCATCATAAAACAAACTGAACAAATAGTCTCAGATAGGCCACGCTGCCTGTGCCAACAAAAGTGGTGTTTTGTAACCCCTCTGTATGATTCAGGCCTTGAAAATACAATGCAGACTGATAAAATAATACGTCTGCTTTCATTAGCAAGAAACTGCACTGCATAGCTCAAAATACCCTTTCCAAGCCCAACAACTTAAACGGATACTTGAAGTAATGTGCAAATATTGGAGCCCAGTATGAAAACGCAGATTTGCAACGCAATTGAACTCGGCGTTCCTGCAGCCCTGCTCAGCCTAGATCAGCTCAGTGGCGGACCAACCCTTCGGTGCCATTTCCCAACCTTACGCGGCACCTCCAAGGGACAGAGAGGGCAACTCCTTTCTAACAGCTTAAAGGGTAAAATCCAACCCTGCAACCGCCCTTCCTGGATCCAAGCTGGTCAATTTGGTGCACTCAGACACTCTGTTCCTCTGCCGGGCTGCTTGTGCAGCCAAAGAAATCTGAGATGGGTCTTGTTTAAAGACATCAGTCACCTCTTGGATCAAACAACAAAGACTAGGTCACGTTTCCAGGCTTATCACTTGAAAAAAGTGCCACCCTTTTCACACGCACACCATGAATCTCAGGCGGTAAGGCTGAGGTTACCTATATTCACTTACAGTTCTGTTTTCTGATTGTTGTGATTGCAACAAATAACAAATACTTAATTTGTGCTTGTATCCTGCTATAAATCATTAAAAAATGAATGTATTTGACATAAGAGGACAAAGGTGTTGTTCTCATGGATGATCTGCCATCACGCATCTTGCACTGTTTTCTTTTTGAGATTTTTGTGAAGTCATGCCAGGAAGCAGTAGTAGGTAGGTGGCTGGAACATTCAGTTTATTCCTCCTGCATCACATCAAACGGTCATCTACAGAGGTGTTTATAAATGTATTGTTCAGTTTAGACCTTGTACCTGAAGATTAGAGGCTAAGAACTATAGTTATAGCCAGGTGACTTAGAAATCATGTAACTTCATAGTGGTGCTGTTCCGACTTATGCAGTCCATTTATTAAGAACATATAGAGGTAGGTTTTGGTGGGATGTAAGGAACACGAAGATTTGGGGAGAAACTGCGTACACTTGCTTTCATGATGAGCGTTAGTTCTTGGAGAATTTTTTAAAAAACCAATGTTTCACTTCAGAGGTGCTGCAGACATGACTGCTGCTTTCCAACATTATCCAAGTAAGACAAAAGACAACACTTAAGAATAAAGTAATCAAATCATGACAGGCTCTTCGCATTTCTTTAAAATGTAAGTGGAACAGACGCTATTGGCTTGAAACACCAATTCCAGAACATCCATAGTGCACCAGCGCATTAGAGCCATTACCAGTCTTTACAATCATGTGTTTCTGTGGTTACAAACACTTTCCTCGTTGATGCCTGTCGGGTCGAAAAAAACCTGCCTACATTTAACTGCCACAAGACCTTTGTTACTGCAGGACCTGACACACATCAGTGTTCCATCAGTGTTTTTCCAGACAAAAAACACAGTTCATAGAATCACAAATAGTTAAAAGTTGGAAGGGACCTTAAAGGCCATCTAGTCCAACCAGGGACACCTCCCACCAGCCCAGGTTGCTCCAAGCCCCGTCCAACCTGGCCTTGAACCCCTCCAGGGATGGGGCAGCCGCAGCTTCCCTGGGCAACCTGGGCCAGGGGCTCACCGCCCTCACGGCAAAGAATTTCTTCCTCAGATCTCCTCTAAATCTCCCCTCTTTCAGTTTAAAGCCGTTCCCCCTCGTCCCATGGCTCCCCTCCCTGCTCCAGGGTCCCTCTCCATCTTTCCTAGAGCTCCTTTAGGGACTGGGAGGCCGCCATAAGGTCTCCCTGGAGCCTTCTCTCGTGCAGTTGAGTATTAACGTCCCAAGTGCATGTTAGGGATGAAATTTTGTCTGAGGTGGGGGGCCTGAGGGAGGAAACTGGATATAGTGACACAGTTAAAAGAACGTAATTAATGTGTATGTTCAAAGCAACGCAGGCATCTTGATGTGTCCTACTTTTTCAGTGACACTCTACCAGCTTTCTTTTACAACAGGCCTCTGGCTGTTGCCTTTGCGTGCTCGGTGAGCACGCACTGTACGGAAGAACATCCCGTGTAACTGGGAACGTGGGCACTGCGGTGCCAGGACGGAGCGAGGTAAGGCCGTAGCCGCCCGTCCGCCATCTCCCGAGGAGATCACCGCGCCCTGCGCCCGCTCCCCCACGCACCCCCAAAGGCCGGCACGGCAGAACTTGCTCCACAGCGAGCGGTGCTTCACGAGGCCCCCTCTTACCGCTCTCCCGCCATTTACTTTGCCGAAGTAA
>VXBH01007179.1:456694-475370 GCA_013400035.1 Rynchops niger
GAAGGTGTGGAGCGGGCCCGGGGGTTCCCCGGGAGCCCCGGCCGGAGGGCCTGCTGTGGGGCACGTGTGGGGTTTTTTGGGGGGCGAAAGGCCCCCAAAACGGTGCAGGTGGCCCTCGAGGCCGTGTGGCGTGTCCTCATGTGCCACGGTGGAATTGGGGCATGAAGGCGTGAGGGTGGGAATGCCGCCGGACGGGGGCTGCGGAGACAGGCCTGAGCTCCGGGCACGCTGCTGGAAAGCTGGGTGCCCAGGTGTGGGAATAGATCGTCCTGGGGAAAAGCAGGTGGATTTCGGTAAAGCGGAGGCTGCCTCAGAGCCCTGGGCCTTCTGCTCCTTCTTGGACGCCTTCTCTGAACCCCGCAGCAGCCACCGCTTCAAAGTAATCCTGAAACAAGCCCAAGGAACCGTTGTTAACTCGCGCTCGTTTAATGTTAGGTTTTTCAGGTAGGTATGGCTGGATGAGGCCGAGCAAGACTTGAAGCCCTTTCCTTATTTGCATATATAGTCACACCGAGTGGCTTTGCTGAGTGCTTTTAATTCTGTAACCTTCTCAGCTGGATTTTCACTTCTGCTTTTTTTGAATAGCGTCTTCAAAAGAAGTCCACTTCAAGTTCATAAGCTTTGCTTTGAAGTTTATTTCTTGGCAGGTTGTCTTTTAAGTGGTATATCTACTTTTGCATTAGAAAGTAAATTGAGCAGGAAGAATGGGAAGGAAGAGTCTGATATGTTTAAGGAAGGGCTGGGCTGAGATGGTGATAAGTTTTTCCACAGTTAAGAAGCACTCTGCATTTTATTTCTGCAGAAGTTGATACGAGAAGTATTTTATCCAACTTCTGCGAGATAAATTGCACACAGTGAACGTGTCTCAGTTAACAGTTGTGCCTGGCGTTTTGCTTCTGTGGTGTTTATTTTTAGGAAAGTAAGTGTTATCAGCTAGGTAGAAGTTTTTGAGGTGTAAAACTTGTGAGATAGGCAGCTGTGGTTACGTGCTGAACCGTGCTAACTAGCAGTCCTACAGATACTTGAAGAACTTGCTCTCTTAGACGGAGTCCGTGGAGTTTTGCTATGGTGGTGTGTGGCCAAGGGATGGAGGCTGTTCAGTGACTTAGAGGCATTGGTTGATAACTGAGCACTGAGGTGAGCCCTGTGTGACAGCAGCCTTCGGCAGGATTTGTGTAAAGTGACACTTAACGGCAAAATAGTAGGCGGATTTATTTTGTGGTCCCCAGCCGTTCTTCCAAATGGCTCCTTATCCTGATAGCTTTCAAACAGTACAGTGGGTATGGCATGATGGGAAAGGCAACGAGACAACTGAGGAATAAATGTCATCTTAGGTGAGCTGAGCCTTTGCCTGCACACTGTGCCTTCCATAGCCACCTATTTAATATGCTTTGAGGCCTGCAGAGAGATAAAAAAGGAAATGATCATTAAAGTATCATGAGGCACCAGAAGAATACTTGACTCTTTTTTTTTTTTTTTTTGTTAGAATGANATGCTTTGAGTGCTGCAGAGAGATAAAAAAGGAAATGATCATTAAAGTATCATGAGGCCCCAGAAGAATATTTGACTTTTTTTTTTTTTTTTTTGATAGAATGACATGTATTGTAGATAGCAGTAGCTGGGGATGCAGTTTTGGCATCTGGAAGCTTCCCTGATGTTTTCATTTTATACATCGTAAGTGAAGGCCTTCCCAGTCTGGGTGGGCTTGGATTAAAGATTAAGCAGGGGTAAGTAAGTGGTAAACAAGGTAATAATATTGAGTTTATTAAGTTTGGCATAGCATACATTCTGTCATATATTAGCTTTATTTATAATAATTCTTTTGCTTGATCATTCAGGTTGCTTGCAAAAATCTGTTCTAGTCCCCCTGACTTCAGGATGAAATGATGCAGCTTAGTAGAATATGCACGGCTGAAATCACAGTTTTTAGGAATGTGAGCATGAGGATGGCCTGATGAATGGAGCAGAGGATCTCACTTCAGAGTAGTTCCCAGCAGCTCCTGGGGAGGAGATGTGTTTTGAGTGTTCTCAGCGAAAGGGGGCTTTCTTTGTCTGAAAGCAACCTGATGTTTAATTTTGGCTTTAAAAAAAAAAAAAAGTTAGTGTTTCTACTGTGGGATTTTTAGTTGTTTGGGGTTTAAAATTTTCTTTAGTTTAGACTTTCTTGAGATGTGCGTAGTTTGTGTGGCTTTCAGCAGTTGAATTGTGGTCTTCTGACCACTGTCAGTCTGGAAGGCACATAGAATGAAAAACACAAATCTAAGTTTATGGTTTTGCTGTAAATGGAAACTGCTGTGGGAACACTGCATAAGATGGTGTTCCCTCCCAGCCGTTCGCTTCGTTATCTCTGTAAACTTAGGACAGTTTGTCTTATGTTCTTTTTTGTCCTTCCCATGCTTAATACTTGAAGACTTCTCTAATCTGAAGCAAAGTGCTTCTAGATCTGACTACTAATGAGACGGCTTCTAAAAATCAGGAATACAGTAGCAACAAGTCAAAGGAGTTATAATCGGAAACCTGGCAGACACTAAATCACAAAAACCCCATGAGTGGAAAGACATTGTTTGGCTCAGTTGTTGCTGAGCTGATGGAATGGAATAAAAAGTAGTAATCAAATGTTTTCATCTCGGTCTGTTTCTAAACTCCATTAGATCTCAATGTGGAAATGTAGGCGGTGGACAAAGCTTTGGGAGAAGTTCAATTGAAATCTCATACCAACAACTTAATGAGCTCCTACTACGACGTCCATGGCAACCTCCAAAGTTGGTTTTTGATATTGCAGTAAACTGCTGCATGCCAACAAACGCCAAGATTCTAGGTAGCGCAGTCCAGTATTGTCTCTAAATGGCAAACTGCCTTTTCTCTATCCACCAGCTAATTAAAAAAATGGCAACTCTTTTCAGTACACAGGAAGAGATATTTTAAGGTAAGAGAAAAATGACAGTAGAAGTTACGTACCAGGGAGGTCAGTGTGCATGCTTCCTGGCAGAATTCTGGTCTTAGCTTATGAGTGATCAGGTACAACAAGCAAAATTGCTCATTTTTCATAGAGATAGTCTCATAAGCTGCTTGAGGAGACGGGTTGTGGTTAAATAGGAGTGCAGCGCCATTTCTGTCAGGTGGTAACTGACAGAAAGTGCGCATTCAGGTAAAAATTGGATAGGTGCGGTGACACACGTGGAAAACTTAATCGGTTGACATGTTAGATGTTGAAGGGCAAGGTGAAGGTGCGTCTTGGTTCTTGATCAGAATTGAGTGAGGAGTGTCACTGAAGAAGACTATATACTGGGGCCGGTCTGTTCACCTAGTGGGAAGCTGCTTTTACTTTTTAGTGGGCCTTTGTACGGCATGCCTTTCGTCACCCATTTAATGTGGCTCATTGTTGATACGTAAATATGTGAAACAAATACGAAGAAAACTGCCTGACAAATTTGTGCCTCGAGTCAAATCAAAGGTCTGTCTTGCAAGCTTCTTGAGAGGATGATTTTCAGGACATGAGTCAAAAAATAAAAAAAAGGAGGGAGGGGGAAGGGAGCAGGTTAGGCAAATGAAAGCTGACACATGTGAAGCTTGGGAACATCATTATTGTTTGGGAACTTTATTATTTGCTCTCTGGTTGTTTGGTGGTTGGATTTTTTTTGTGAAAACATGGTTTAGCAGTTCCTCTGAACAGGCTCACACAAACATAAATATGTAGGCTTCTTGAAAGTGTTTGTGTATGTACCGATTTTGCTAAATATTTGTCTTCAATCAATAGTGAAATAGTACAAAAGATAAGTCTTAGTAGCAAGTTGCTATGTAAGAATCTGCATTAGGGCTTCTCATTAAACACAGAAAAGCTTAATTTTGTATTAAAAACTCTCTTTACAAGCTTATTTCAAGTCTATGTACTTATGGGATGTTTGCTGCTGGCAGTGAAGTTTATAATTGCTTTTCCTAATATCCATTTCAGGAGTTTGTCAGTTCAGTGCTCTCCTTGATCAGAGAGTCTCGTGATGATTAGATATAGATCAGTCTTGGATTTGTGTGTGCTTCTTCCTGTTCTTTCTTTCATTTTTCTGACTGATGTAGTTTGTCACTGGATTCTCATATGACGTGTAAATTAGCTTTCCTAGACATAATCCTCAATAACGTTAACTGTGCCTGAAAGCGTTGCCCTGTGCAAAGGATGTTTTTGAGATGTTTTGGCTGTTCCTTACGCATTCATAGAATCATGGAATGGTGTGGGTTGGAAGTCACCTTAAAAATCATCTTGTTCCACCTCCCACCAGCCCAGGTGGCTCCAAGCCCCGTCCAGCCTGGCCTTGAACCCCTCCAGGGATGNTTCCTTCCTGCCCACGCTGCTGGGGGTGCAGCCGTTTCTTGTTTTTGCTGGGGCCTCATAGTTGCTGTTAATAAAAGTTCATTTTTTGTTTTTTCAGCTGCAATTGAATTAGTAATTGAACTGAACTGGTAAGATGAAGTAAATAAAACAACAGAACACCGCTGGTCCTATAAAATTTCTTCATGCAGAGGAAGCTACTCTTAAGTTTTTTAGCTTCAGGTATAAGGTGTTAATCTGACAATTTGGGTTTACTGGTGCGATTTCAAGAGTGCCACAGGCACACGGTTGTAATACTTAAATTGTAAAAGGTTTTAACAGCTCAAGTATTAAAGCAAGTTGTTGATTTGAAACACAGAATTTAATTTATAATTTTTTTTTTAAATCCCAACTGTCTTAATTAGAGTCCTGGAGTAAGACCTTTGGATTGTGCAGGGCTGCTAAAGAGCCAGTATGTCTTGCTTGACCGCTGCATGATAGGTTCTCTGTACTACCATTACTTCCATCTCCTTGCGTCTTCAAATACGTGACTGAGCATGCAACTAATTGGGCTCTGTCCTTGTTAGTGTGTGACATCCTGATGTACAGCTCGATCTCGCATGCTGCCTCGTTGTTTATGCTGTAATTCTTTTCTTTCTTTCAGCTTTGGCAGGTTTTTTGCGTGTACTGTTTAGTTTCTTCCCTTCAAAAGAAGAAATAGTGAAATCCCTTAGGAAAAAACCCCAAACTTGTGCAAGACCTAAGGTGATTTGGGCCAAGCCATACATTGTAGTAACTATAATGATGAGGAAGATGCCCAAATTGGAGTTCTTAAATAAGCCTTTTTTGTCTGCTCTATGTAGTTGAAGTTATTAGTGATTATCTGGGTTTAAAAAGAAGCCCCCTGCATAAAATGACTGCGGCAGAAGGTGGAGTTAGGTATTGGTGGCGCCACGTGAATTTGTTGACTTCCTCAGATATTTCTTCAGGAAATGTCCCTATAAACATAATTCCTGTGTGCAGGCTGGAGCCAAACACCCCATATTGTAAGTTAGTAATTCAGTTCTTTAAAGAGAATGATTTCTCTGTAAGAGATGTAGCTGAGACGATTTCCTCATCTGTCAACTTTGAAGGCAAATGGGATTATGTATGTTTGGGGGTTTTTTCCTCTATCTGTGTGTTAAAAACAAAACTATTGGTGCTTATTTAGGATATAGCTGCTTTGGCAATTGGATTTAGGAATTGAAAAATCAATGCTGCAGATGCAAGATAAGTTAGAAGACTTGATTTCCGGGTTAAAGAAACAAGCCTTTCTAACTTTGTGCTACAAATAAAAACTACCCAAATGTGATATTAGTGTTTTAGGCCATTTGAGCAGTATGTGTGAATGCCTTGGAAGACTTTTTTTCCTGAAATGCTGTGCTTCTGGTTTCTTGATGGTATGGCATTTTAGGTGACTAAGTTGAAATAGCATCTTGAAGTTGTGCTGTATCTGTAGAGCGTCTGTACCCATGTGCAACTCTTTTGTCATGTCAGTAACTTTTGATGTTTCAAGAAAGAATGCTAATTGTGTGGGTGGGGAAGGCCTTAATGCTGGCAAATGGTTTGGATAAGGTCATTTAACTGACACGTGTACTTAAGGGAAAAAAAAAGTCTTCCTTAATGTGTGGTTAGCCTTACCAGCGAATGTAAATACGTCCTGGTGTTAGTGTGTGAATTCTGGTGAGCTCCGTGCGGTCATTGTGCTGTGTCAACAGGAATATTTGAACACCCCCCCGCCATGCTTGACCAATGAAGGGCAGCGTTTCCTCTCTGTTTTCACTAAGCAGTTGGTGCTTTGTGTTCATTGGTACTTGGAAAGGTTATCTCGCTATTCCAGATGGTTTTCAGCCACATTTTTGCCCCCCATGTGCAATCTGAAGCTCATAACTATCTGAAGAGCTGAAGCCGTGTGGAGGCATTACTTAACTGTTGTGTCACCTTATTTTCACATTAGGTAATGGTTGTATACCAGGCTAAAAATCATCCATGAAACGAAGCATGTCTTTAATATATCTTTGTTTGGGCTTGCGGTATTTTCTTTTAGGCTGAATGTTGTAATTAGGATGATTTTGTTTGCATTACCCAAAGCAGTTTTTGACAAATTCACATTACTGCTGTTTGATGTGCAGGTGTTTTTCCTCTGTTATATTTTAGCTGAATCCTCAAGTCTTAGGAGTATAATGGTGTATTCTAGGAAATGAGATGAAATAAACCTTGATTTTATTTTATTTCCCTGCGCCACCCCAATATCTTAGGTCCTTGTGGTGTTAATCATCAAGAATGGATAATGTGTCCAAATACGCAGCTGCTCAGATGCTAGAAAGCAGTGCTAGAAAGAAGTCTGCAGTATTAAGAAGTGTGATGAAATGTCGCTCTTTAGAATATCAGTTTGAGCTTCTGGCCTCCGTTCTCCTCAAGTTCAACTTGAAACTGCCAAGAAGTGAAGTGTCTGGAATCTTTTTTTCTTTAGGTTAAAAACAAAAGGCATCTTTCGCACAGTGATGTGACTTCTTTTTACTGCGAAGGAGACTACCTTGTAGTTGAGCTCAGGCTCGTTTCCCCTTGCCCTAATAAAAAAGGAATGATTCTTTCTCAGCCTCTGCATCTGTCCTTCTTTGCAGGCACTGTTTTGTGGATTACAGCCTTGGCAGAAGGGGAACATCTGAAACCTCTCTCAAGGGCAGGGAGGGATTCGGAGATAAGAGGAGGAAGGTCGGTTCTATCCTCCCAGTTTTTCCCACACACAAGAACAGAATTAAACACTTCGTTTATCGAGAAGCTGGAGGTCCCCAGTACATCTGTGCCTGGCAGGGATCTGGTGGCTCACGTGTTTTCCTGTCCCTGAGCTTCGTCATTTCAAAACTTCAGGTATTTCTTGCCTTTTGTGCAGTCTTGTCCTGAAACGCTTTGCCAGCGGAATTTTCCTTTTTATGCTGTTCTGCAGGGGTGAATTGTTCCCCACAGAAGGGTGAACAATGCTTTACTGAAGTTTAAAATCATGATGTGACTTCGGTTGGGTTTTTTTTTTCCCCTCAAGTGCTGAGCGTTGTTCATCCACCGTGTCAGCGTGGGTACCGATCCCACTGAAGGTGGGGGAATCGGGCTTGTAGGAAGGTTGCAGTGAGCACACTGCTGCCAAAAAAAAAAAAAANATTGCTCCTCCCGGCCGCTTGGGAAATGATCTCGTTGAAAAAAAACCTCAGCAACAGAAAAAGCGTGTTTACAGTCGATCGGTTCCTCGATCCAGATTGTCGGGCGGTCGCACAAGAGCTTGTGCTGACACAGCCAAGAGCCCGGAACTTGGGCAGGGAGGAGGGATGGGGACTGCCTTTTTTGCTTCGTTTAAATGCCTGACAAAGAAACCTGCATTGTCTTTGAGGACTCGAATTGTTAAGAACGCTACAGATCTGTGAGAATTACTGCGTTAAAGGGCAAAGTAGTCCTCTTGACGCTTCCCTTGGATCTTCTATTTGAAAGTGGCTGGCACAGTCCTGGAGAGAGAGAGCGGCAGAAATTTTGCTGCTTGAGATAAAATCAGCACTGACTTTTTTTTCATCTCTGGTATTTGTTGAGGTTCTTGAAAGCAGCATACTGAGGATAGGGAGGAAGAGAGGAAGGAAGAAGTATTTTCTTAAGATGTTGCCGCACTTTTGAGGATCACCATCACTGCTTTGGTGTCATTTAGCGCAGCATCGGAATCCCTTTGTACACTGCCAGGCATAAAAGTCACAAAGCATGACTGTGATCGGTATAGTGATTGTAATACACATAGCCAAGCTATTTTAAAGAAAAAGAGTGCTTTCAATGTAACAGTCTGCTAGATAGATGAGCATATGCCTTCTGTCCGTCTCAGTCACGAACAGAAGTGGAAGTTGGCGTAACAGCGTGCTGGCATTCTTGTGAAGCATCAGTTTGATAAAGGAGCTCCTCAGGGATAAAGATAGTGGCTAACTTCACATGCTAAACTTTGAAGAAGGGCTTTTCTGAAGCCTGCGTCTGGGAGGAAATGTTTGTGCTTCTACACGACTTCTGTGTAAAATCACTCTAAATGTACTTGTGTCTTTGAGTTGACAAAATGTACTTGTGTCATGGAGTTGGGGTGGGTTTCTAGGAAGATGCTGGCAGGTGCACCGAAGCTGGATATGGGATGGCATGATGTGATGAGTTGATCTAAAAGCTTAACTCGGCCAAGAGGGGGACATCTCCTCCGCCCGCCCCCCCCCAAGCCATGCTTTTGCCCTGCTGATTTTTCCCAGCTCTCTCTAGCAGGTCACAGGCCTGCGAAATGGATGTAGATGCTGGTTCCTCTGGTGCCTTGGAACTGGCGGGTGCTGTTGTGTCCCAGCATGGCTTAGTTATGTCAGTGTATGGCCAAAACCTCAGTTAGGTTGCAAATCTTTTTGCCTTTGGTAACTTTATCAACATTACTCATTATGAAGTGTGTGCGAAGTAGTGCCACCTAGTAAGCACTTCCTTGAGTGAATTAGACTTGTAATAAGGTTAGTAGTAGTACTCTGAACGAGCTTTGATTTAAAAAAACCCTGAATTTTTACACCTAAAAAAGACCCCAAACGTTTTCAGGCAGGTCTTTGGTGGTGGTGGCTTTCGTTGGAATCCAGAGATGGGTGCTGCAGAGTATGCAGTCTTTCCAAACCATCAGAATACTTGTTCACAGAAATAACTTGAACAATTGATTTTGTAACAAAAGTATTGTGCACACAGTCTGAGACATATTTAAATGATTTTTTGTAACGTTTTGTGAACTTCCAGTGCACTTTCTCAATTTTGTCATAGTAAAATAAATCACACACAGAGAGCCTAAAGGAATTAATTTAAATATCATTGGAGGGGGAGAGGTTCTGCTGTGGGAGGGGGGTGCACGTAGGTTGGGCTGCTGGGGGACCTCAGCTCTCAGGACGGTGAGCAGTCTGGCTGTGCTGGTGAAGGCTGCTGGGGATTGTTTTGGTTTGGGACTCTTGAAAGCCTTCAGGGTTAGTCTTGGTCTAAAATCGTGCTCCTACTGCGAGTGCATCTTGAATTGAGAAGGGCGAATGTTTGCAAGTTAATTGTTGTGTCTTTCTTGTGATAATCTGAGATAAACTGAAGCTGTGATGTATAGTTTTGAAGACTCAACAAAGAAGAGACGGGGGACAGGAGGTATTGGATTCCAGAGAACAAGCAGTGTTCAGCTAGAAGGATTGCAATCTGGCGTCTGGTTCAACTATACTGATAGTAAGTGCTGGGAGTTCCGCTTTGTGGTCCCCAGTCTGTCTTGATCTTCCAGGTAACTTCAGATGAAACAAGATGTGAACAGCCGTATTAACAGAATTTAGAGAACACAAAAGTCTCTCACTGTTTTTGTTTTTTTCCTTCTTTAGTGTTTTCTAACAGCTTGCTCCCTGTTAAATTCCAGGCTTGGTATGGCTGTTAACAAACGGAGTAGATTTTTCTAGCCACTTCAGTCCGTGAACTTGAAGGTGCCAGCTAAGTAACTCTGATTATTGAGAGCTTTATAAAAGAAACATCAAATACATAGTTAGGGCTTCTGATTGTTTCCGTAACAGTTAGGACAGGCTCAAAATTTCATATTAACTAAGTCAAATTCTTTACGAACAGCCTACCTGAATGTGGGGCATTGATAGCTGAAACGGCTGTCAGGTTCACAGCTGGGAAAAGTGAGACAGGGACATCCTGATCCAGCCGATCCTGGATCAGAATTTGACGTGGAAATGCTTGATATCAGTGTTCTCTTAATTGGATTAATATGCATAGAAGAAAATGATGGCCACTTAAAAAGGAGGAGGACACTGTTCTAAAAAGTGTCTTTTTCTGGTTGCAGGTTTTCTAAATCTTTGCGGGGTGTATATTTGCCCTTAAGCCACTGGAAGCTCCTGAATAGTTTACAGCTGTTAACCTGCAAAAAGTTCTTAGTTTTAAAGCATTAGACAAGTTACGATATGTATTCGTTAATGACTGAAGAACTGGAAAAAAGGAGCTAGCCTCCTCCATGTTGTATTCAGTGCTTTTTGTACTAAACATTATTTGGTAATTGTGTTTTGTGAGTGCATAGCCAGCATTGCCAAAAGTACATTGTGTTACAGCAGGTATAAGAGAAAGCGTCTATATTTGGGAGCTTGCGTGCCAATATTAACCAGAGGGAAATGAAGAGCAACTTCTACTGAAGTAGGCATATTCTCCTACCTGCAAATCAAATAGAGGGCACAGATAGAGCGTGTGTTAAATGAGGATGGCTTTGACCTTGTACTCAAATTTTCACGTGCTAATGTGAAGATGCCTCGGATTAGTATGCATTTTAGAATTTGAGAGGTGTTAGCATGAATGTTGTTGGACTCTATGTGACTTGGACATGTGAAAAATTATGACCCTTGCTTTGAGGCTGTTCAGATGCGGCTTGCAAAATATGCAGCTTTCTTGTCACCAGTATTTCACGTGTGGGATGAAAAAGGAATATATTTTAATTTGTTGGAAGAATGATCCTCCCAGTCCCAAATGGTTGTCTTTATCTGAACGTGTTCCCTATCTTACTTGTGTTTAGCCCAAAACCAGATTTCTTTACTGCGTTGAGAGTTCCCGGACTAAAGCCTTGAAACACAGTGTTACCTGGTGGAAACACGGACTGCTTAAAGCGGAGAATTTAAAAGGAAGTTCTCTTATAGAAAGCTCTCCTTAGACAAAAATTTCTGCCAGTAATCTTACACTTCTGATGAAAACCACTTCTAAAATGCTTATGTAATGCTATGTAATTTTTGTCTCACTTTGCACCTTTGTGTCGGTTTTGTTTGACTTTGCGTTGGGCAGTTCCTCCACAGGGAAATTGTAGGGGCTCCTTTAATAAGAGAGAAAACACACTGGACAAACGAGGAGGCAGAACCGCAGGAATGTGTCTTGACACAGTTGCTTTTTAATGATGTTCTGGTTTAGTTCATCTTCAGGGCAGTGCTATGGATGAGTAAAGATATTTTCTTTCCTCCTTTTTCCGTGCTTACATTTGTCTCGCAGAATTGAAGTCCAAAATAATAGGGCTGATGTAAGCACTTACTGGGGAAGAAGGCTTTTTGCTGATTAGAAGGGTTTCTCACTCTGTGCCAGAACGCTGCTTCCTTGCTAGGCTATAAAACTCTATTTAGATGTGTCATTTGGGCATAGATGAAGGCTTATTTCAGAAATATTTTTATATTGTGCGCCCACCTCCTGCTTAGAGATTGATGGTGCAAGAATAAGAGGCTGCTAATAGAATTTAAGACTGTTAACTTATGGCTCTTGCCTTGAGTGTTGCAATCTCACTTCAGACAGAGCTAGCTTTTGATGACCCTTGTCCTAAGAGTTCCTGGAAAAAGTGCTATAAGCTGAAGGCTTGGAGCCTGTGTGTGCTGTTGCTGAATCCTTAGAGGTTCCTGGCATCGTGTTGCTGACTTGTTTCAGTGGTGGAAGTGATTGACTTCTTTTTTTTTTTTAACTGAGAACGAGATATCTTCTATGAAATGGTAATGCAGCGTGAATGTTGAAGTCTCTCAACTGTTACTGGGAGGAGATAATAGGTATTTGAAAAGGGTTCTCTGGGTGCGGAGGCTTCTTCCCTGATCCCACCAGAACCCAATAGTTCCTGCGAGCTGATGGGTACGGTTTGGTAGCGTAGTGCTTCTGTTCGGGGAGGACGGCTCGGAGGAGGGTTTGTGCAAAGGGAATCGGGCAGCTTTATGCCATCAGACAGGTCATAAATGTCCCCGTCTGTTGTCAACAGTCAGTCCTTAAACCTTTTAGTTTTATGCAGTCTTTTAAATTGACATAAAAAGCTCAGCATGCGTTTATCTTGGCACTTCCAAAGGTAGTTAAGTACAGATGCCTTTCAAAGATACTTGCTTCCTTGGAGCTGTGGAAAACCTATGTCTCAAGAGTACCATGTTAAGGGCCCTTAAGGACTAGATTTTCATCCTTTCCAGTTTTATAAGTTTACCAAATCCAGTAAAACTAAACGAACAGCAAATACTGAATGTGGCAGAAGGGTCTTGAATGCCTTGCTGCTGCCCTAGGCCAAATGAAGAATACGCTGGACAGAAATGAATGATCTCAGGAGAAAGCTTGTTTTTTGAGTGTGAAATCATCCTGGTCGGTCAAAAAAGTTGCTACATAGTTGTTAAGAAAAATATGTGGATTCATTATGGAAGTGTTCTTATTTGTGGGAGGTAATGGAGGTGAGTTGAGGGTGGTGTGATGTAGTAAGGACGGGCAGCAAGGGTCGTCTTGGGATTGGGAAACTCGGTGAATACTCTGCTACGGGTTTTGGCAGAAGAGTCTGAAATGCTTAGAGGAGACACTGAATTATAAGGATAAAGGAATGAAAAGAAAGTACAAGAAAAGTATGTGTTTAAAATAGCAGATATTATCAGGTTAAAGCCCATCATCCCTGCATGCCCCCCCCCAATAATAAAAATGAAAGGAAGACAGTAAATTTCTTTGCTTTGAAATTCACTAAAGCACCTACCTGAAGGATGCTGGAAAGTAAGCGGGCTGACTGCTGTGGAGAGGTGATTGCTCTAAGAAGTGAAGAACAAGAAAATAATATGTTATGTGAAAGAAGAAAAAGCAGATGAGGGTCATGACTTCAGATGGTTCCTGGGGTTTGATTTTGGTCTGATTTGATTTTATGTAATCACTAACCACTGAGGATCAAAAATGAGGGGCGTCATAAATCCAGCTGGAGAAAGGAGGTGGAACGGTAGGTTTAAAGCTGCCCTTGGTATTGACATAGAACTGGAGGAGTTTACAAAAGGCACCAAGTGATAACTCATGCAAACTTATACGAAGTAGAGGTCACGCTTTTGTGGCATAACAAGATTTTTGTGTTTTAAAAAAAAAAAAAAAATGATATGACAAGTAGCACAGAAGAACATGTTTGGTGTCTTAGTGGCTGTCTGAACTAGCTACTGATATGATGGAGTGAGGAAAGGTATATGTACATGTGGGGATGTAGTTCCTAATGAAGCTTGATAAATACTGTGAATTTACAAGGCACTGATCTTATTTGGAGCAGTGTGTACCCTTAGGGGTGCCTGTTTGGAGAAACATTCACTTCTGACTTAGTTGTAGAGGATTTTGAAAAGCTCTATTCTAAGAGCAGAGAGGCAAAACTTGGCTCAGTCCAGCCGAAGGAACATGGGCAGGAGTATCATCACTCTGAAAAAGGAAGAAATGGACCCAACATGAAGCTGAAAGCTAGCAATAGCAGGGACAGGAGATGTACATTAGGTGGTGGATAGTTGCAGTTTGTCGTTTGGAGTTGTTTACCCGTTAGCATGTCTCCCAATTAAGTTAGGTTTCTTGCTTTTTTCTTCTTTTCCTTGTGCTATCTTTAAGATAATTTTGGTGACTGCATATTCTTTGATACAGAATAGCTTCAGTGACTGCATCTGCTTTAGAGGGACACTGGCTTCCTAGGTTTTTGTGAGGCTGTTGCATTCGAAGTGCTGTTCTGGTGATCCACTTCTGCAGCGTTTAATACAGAACAAAGCAAGTCTAGACTACCAAAAGTCATCCCTTCAGTGGGTGGTGACTTGTGAACACATTTGGTTGATTTTTGTGGAGTATTCTGTAGGTGATCCTAGTCTTGGACATGTTTTTGTCTCTGTCCTTAAGCAGTAATAGGAGAGCCCTCCCCGTACCGGTGACAGAGCCGGAGATAGTCTATAATGGGTTGAGCTCTGAAGTATTACCCCACCGTATCCACTGCCTTACTGGTACAGACTTGGACTGGCTTCTTGCCCATGAAATCTTTCAAACACAAGTTGGAAGCAGCCTTTGAAAAAGCTATCGGAATATTCCTTGCACGTTGAATGTTTCTCCAGCGTAGAAACAAGTGCTCCTGCGCCTCACCTCGTGATGCCTTCTTGTTTTGTGTTGGAAGAGGAAGCTTGGTCGTCTGAAAGTTTCAATGATGGGGTTTTCCCCTTTGTGGATTAACTGAGTTTTCTGATTTCGTGAATATCTCTAGTTCAGTCTTCTCTTTGCGAGCGTATCCTGTCGTATTCACATATTCACATTTCGTTTGTGGTATATGCCTCAGTTTGCAAGGTGTTTCCTATGACAAGGGTGGGATTTTTGCCTCTTGGCGCCCTGCACTTGGCAGAAATTTGGAATGTCACAGAATTCTGGTGGAAACCCACCCTGCTTTTTGGTCTTAGCTGTCTCGGGAACTTTTTGATTCTGTCTGAGGTCCTGTCGTTAGGACTGTCTGCCTGCTGCTGGGAGGAGAAATACTTGGTAAAGCCACGTGGAAGGAGTCACTGAGGGGTACTTTGTACTGTATTGAAGGGCTATTTTCAACTCTTTAATTTCAAAATTATTTGGTTTTTTAGTGGTGAATGCACATCGTGGTTCTGCTGAGTAAGGTGTTAGCATCCGCGTGGGACACGGTTTAAACACCCCAACCTTGACACCGAGCTCTGTGGCTCTGAAAGCGCACAAAAAAGCGCGTTGATATGCTTTGGGACGGTTGGTGACCAGTACTGCTTGATCAGCTGTAAAGAGATAACAATGTGCTTTTGTGATATAAGAGTGGGAATTGTCCGATCAATTGTTCAAATGCTTACATTTCTGGGTGACAGAATCTCTCTCGGATCAATTGTTAAAATGCTTGTGTTTCAGGGTGATGTGATCCGAGCGATGCCGGTTCCGAATTCCTGGTAGCCTGTGTGGCTCTAAAAGGCTGAACTACGAACCTTTTAAAAAACTGCCCGCTGTCCAGTGGCCTACTTGGCCCTAGCTTTGGCTTTCACAGGATTCCCTTTGGTCCAACACGCTTCAGCGTAGCTTGAAGTAAGACTTTCCCCCCCGTTTTTAAGCAGTTGAGCGCTCAGTTTGTCTCCTCAGGCTGCACTTAGGGTGTTTCCTCTCCCACCTTCTGTGGGGGGAACAGAAGGGCTTCTCTGTGCGTTGGGCTCACAGAACGTAAGGGACGGC
Organism: Rynchops niger; assembly: GCA_013400035.1. Lineage (NCBI taxonomy): Eukaryota > Metazoa > Chordata > Aves > Charadriiformes > Laridae > Rynchops > Rynchops niger. The sequence continues at coordinate 472,014 of VXBH01007179.1, forward strand.
AATAAGAGAGAGGATGGATGTGCGTGATGAGGGCGGCCGCATTGTTCTGCGGTACCACTTGTTTAGAAGGGTGCTTTTTAGTAGCAGATAGTAATAGATGAGAGGACTGATTAGATCATGTCCTTCAGAGTAAGGCAAAATAAAGGTAACAAGCTTTCAAATAGAAGCGTAGGTGTTTCAAAAAGATGACTTTTTTTTTTTTCCCTATAAATGGCTATTTCAAGTAATTCATAGAGCTGGACTTGAAAGCAAGGAAGAAATGGATTTGTGTTCACCTTTGCAAAACTTTGAGATATGTTTCCTGACCCACGTTTAAAACTCACAATACGCAGTAGAAATATGAAAGGAATTAATCCTGGACATCTAAGTAGGGTTTTTTTTGTTTGGTTGTTTTTTCCCCCCTTGATAACCTCTTTTTCTTGCAGGAACAGAATGGAAGGCTGCATTAAAGCCTTTACATTTTACTGAAGACCTAATAGTGGTGTGAAGTGTTGGGAACGGGTTTTTGGAATTTGGTATGGCAGACTATAAACGTTTTTGAACTATTAAGTGTAGCAGTGGATGTCATTTGGCAAACGAACGCTTCTCCATAAGCCTGCACCAGCGGGCTGCAGGTGAAGGTGGGATGGAGGTGAGGGAAGGAGGACATGAAGGGGACTGGAGTATCGTGATTTTGGGCGTGAAAGCAAAGAAATAGCGAGTGTGACTTGCTTGCTGTGGAATGTTAGCTGGTTGGGTGGCTTGCTGCCCCCACTGCTCGCACGCAGAACCTGGCTCCTCCTGGTGTTTCTGATGGTGTAACACAACCTGAGCAGCTCTGAGTTATTCTTTGGGTTGTGGTGTTGTAAATGAAGTTCTGCTGTTGCAGACAGAACTCTCTGTTGTCTTCCAAGTGGGAGGAGAAATGGTTCAGGCTCTTGAGGTGAGCTTGTTTCTCCTTCTCCTGAAAATCTTGCGCTTATTTTGTAAAAATGGAGATGATGATGCAGTTCTTGCTTTGTGTGGAACACACAGCTTCTTTTGTTCCTGTGTTATGCTGTCTTTCCATTTGAAAATCTTTTCAGTGTTGGCATATGTAAAATATCTTTATCTCAGCACTAAGCTCCGTGGTTTATGCTTTTTTTTTTGGTGTGATATAAGGTATCTGTTAATTCTTTCTGATGCTCGAAAGACTGAAGGACTAGTCTTTTGAGACATGAGTGTTAGGTGGGAGGTGGTGGCTGGGTTGTTTTTTTTTTTATATATATATATATATTTCAAGGAATCCTTCATGTTGGCAGGGGTGGCTTTGTACTTAGGCTAATGTTTGTGTGTGATCGCTGAATTTCATGTACACGGGATCAGTTGCAAGGGGCTGCTACGGCTATTAGCAACGCTGCCCTAAAAGCACTAGTCAAGAGGAACCATGGAATTTTGTCCTGTGATACTTTGCCTGAACAACAGTTTCCCATGGAAAGTAGGCTGTGATAATGTAGATCTTCGTATGATTCATTTCCCTCGAAGCTGCTCAGACTTCTGTGAGTCTTGTCTACCTAGCTTTAGCTGGCCCAGGTTTCCCTTCTGTAGGTCCACGTGCCCAGTGAAGCTGGATATCAAGTCAGGAAGGTGTTACTAGAGGGGATCCTGCAGCAAGTGCTGCTTAGAGAAACCAAAGTGGGTTGAAGTCTATGGTAAATGTTGGCAAATATTGTCTTGTCCTCAGAGTTAACCTCCTGTAAGGATAAATCATTAGTTTTTTTTAAAATGTTGTTTAGAAGTTTAAAGAAAAAACAAAAACAAACCCCAAAAACCGTGGCTGAAGAGCAGCCAAAATAGTAATGTCTGGATTTATCAGTTAACTCTTCCAGTACAGTACCTCTGAGAGGAAACCTCACCAGCTGAAGAGGCAAAGTTCAGGCAGGTATTTGATGAATAGTGTAAAAATTCTTCCATGACATGAATTATGTAGGATGCACTAAGTTCCAGCAACAGGCTAGAAACAAGTTACACAGAGTCAAAGATGAACATCCCGTGGAGGAGGTGCTCCTTGAATGAGTTCTAGTGAAACAATGGAAAATCCGGGGTGTCCCCTAAAGTGGAAAAATAGTACGGACTCCCTGAGCAGGTGTAGAGTTTGTGTAAAATGAGGCACTTTCTGATAGATAGGTGAGTAGGATGATGTATTTCCTTTTTTTTTTTTTTTTTTTTTTTTTTTTTTTTTGGTTAAAGAACAGAATTCTTAGCAGAAGAACACAGCTGTGCCTAAAATTCACACTGATCAACTAGAAATTCGCTTTGTGGTGTTATGAATTGGCCAGGTAAGATTATTATTGCTGTTGTTGAGAGTATTTGTTACAATTAGAGCACTTTTTGGAAAAAGGTGATTTAATTAAAAGGAATGATTAGTAGTGTTACTTCAAGTCAAAATGCAAATTTAATTCCTTTGGCCTCTAGGCCCTTTTGTGCCCTGCTAAAATGAGTTAATGAGAGAGAAGGCTTTTGTGGGGTTGAGAAGATTTAGTATGCTGGTTTTGTTTTTTGGGGTTTTTTTGTTTTGTTTTTTTTTTTTTTTTTAAACTGGAAAATTAAATACTTTGAGAGCTGCAGATACGATTGCTCTGTGATTCAGACCTCCTGTGTGCAGAATGGATATCGCTGTCACCTCGTGTTTCAAGGAGCATGTAAAATTTAATCTGTCTTAGTCCAAGTTACCACTTGATGTGTTGGGTGAAGCAGAGGAGGAGTGTGGAGATGGTGACGGTTCTCAGAACTACCGTGTGGAGACCTTGCTCCACTTGGTCAGTACCTTGTTATTGGAGTCACAGGTGGTGTCTGGAATTCTTTCCACCCCGCATGTCCCTGGAGCGGTGGAGGAGGAAAGGATGGGGTGGTTGGAAATGCAGGAGTTGGCAGTGCAGCCCTTGGGGCAGGTTAGTTCGTTTTAGGAGTTTTTGCTGGAATGGGAAGCCGGAAAAAAACGTGGGCCATGCCGTAGATCTGCTTAATCTGAGGGTTGGGTGGTGTTTTGGTTTTTGTTTTTTTTTTTTTTTTTTCAGATTTTTGAGGAGTGCGCTTTGTTACCAAGAGCGGTTAGGGGAGGATGGGAATAGACTCGAGGAAAACCAACCGAAGTGAACTTCACTGGGTCAGGAGTGCGTACCTCAAAGTGTTCCCAGAGTTGCTGATGTGCACCCAAAGGGTTTGTCAGACCCTCTGAGCACGGAGGGGATGGCAGCAGGCCCCTGTCCTGGGAGGAGACCTCCTGGAGCCCCTGTTGGGGAGGAGGCAGGGATCCTGTTGGAGTTCCTGCTGGGAGGAGGGGAGGAGACCTTTTGGAGCTCCCGTTTTTGGGGGACAGGGCCCTCCTGAGCTGCTGTC
>VXBH01007179.1:476087-503642 GCA_013400035.1 Rynchops niger
GGTGAGGCGGGGCGGCGGCGGCGGCGGCCGCCATGGAGGCGTACGTGTTGGAGGACATCCTGGAGGTAGGGGCGGGAGAGGGCCGCAGAACAAAGGGGTGCGCGGGGTCGGCGGCGGCGGACGAGCCCTCAGGGAAGCGCCGGGACGAGAGAGGGCCCGCCGGGGCGGCGGGGGGCCTGCCCGGCCTCCCCCCCCTCCCTCGTGGCAGGCNGTGGCAGGCGGGCCGGGAGCCGGGTTGGGCTGCGGGCCCGCCCGCGGGGCCTAGCCTCCCCCCACGGCCGCCTGTGGGGCCTGCACGGCACGGGGGGTCTGGGGGCCGGCGGGGCCGGGCCCCGAGAATGGAGGGGTTTGGGGACACACACCCCCAGTTCCCGGGGTGCTGCCGGCGGAGGAAGGAGAGGGGCCTCTGCGCGGTGAGGGTCGGCGGGGGTGTGCTGGAGCCCCTGGGAGCTGGCTTGGCGGTGGGATTGCCGGAGATCTCGGCCCTGCTGCAGAACGACGGCTCCCTGTCATAACTCCCCCCACCCCTTTTCTTTTTTCTGCTTTATGCCAGTGTTCCTGGTTCTTGCGCTGAGTATGTGTTAGGCCAGTGTTAATTTCTGTTACTCTGTTTCCAGTCGTCTGAAGTATAGTCCGATTTTTACTTCCTCTGCAGAAGTAGAATCCTGCATTATGAAATAAATGACATTTTCCCTTCTTGTGAGTGAAGCCTGAGAATGCTATTTCAGACAAATGAAGAGAGGCCTGCCTTGGAATCTTACAGGGAAACTTCTGTTCAAAGTGCCACAGATATCTATTCCACATTATATTTGCTGTAATAGTTTAAGGAAATATCTTTTTTTTATTGTTGTATCTATGGTTTTTCTGATTTTGCAGACAAAAACGTGATTTCATGGCCAGATGACTTTCAAAATACTTGAATATATTCTTTATTGTAACGAGGAGCATCTGCCTTAGCAGCTGCTGTCAAACTTTAAACAAAACGGAGGTTTCAGTGATGCTTGTCTTGTCAGTTTTTTCCTTAACAGCCATGCTTACGTTATTCTGTATGTTGCTCTAAAATTTTAAGTCAATAGAAGTACTTAGTGCTGGTGTTAACTTCCTTGTAAACCTTGGAACTGTTTAACATAATTACACCAGAATGTTAACACAACTGCTTTGTTTGTGCTTAAGAACCTGGGGCAGATGTACGAGGAAGACTCTGTTACCACTGCCTGCCTGTGTGGCTGGGCTTCTGCGGTGAGGTGGGAAGACCAAAAGTGAACTAGGCTTTTTGCTATCGGACAGACGTTTTGGTATTTCACTTGTCTTATTGGAGACTGAAAGCTTTTCCTTTCTTTTCTTTATTTTTTTCCCTTCCTTTCTTTTAACTATAATTGTCATGTGCAGCTCCATAATATGTCAAATGAATAAAATGCTTGTTGTTTATTAGTATTCTTGTTTGAAAAGGTAGTGTATTAATTGTGTCAGCATAGCCGTATTTTGGGTTTGCATTTGTGAGCTAAGCAATTAGCTCTTGCTTCTCAGTCTCAGATGCGGCGACTTTTCTTTTGTTAATTTCATCACACATTCGTTTCCTGGTTATGAGACCCACTGTGTCCAGGTGAAACATCTTTAAAAATCAACTATGTCTTGTCTGACTTTAGATGGTGGCTGACTCAGTTGTTCGTGAATCCCTGAAATACTCTGGTAGCAGTGAAGGCTGTTCATAATTCCCTAGTGCATCAGTAGAAGCAATGTAATTGTCTTGTGTTCCCTGTACGGGTCCAGAAGTAAAACTTGGTTCTGATGTAACTTTGAACAGTGTGTTTATGGCGAGTGTTTTATTTTCCCATTTTAGGGCTTTTTGTCCACTGTGGAGCAGTTCATGTGATGCTTGTTCAAAGACAACAGTGTGAAGATTGAGAGAAGTGCTCTTGCATTGACAGCAGAATCTATGGCTGGTCTTTGTTTTATTCAGTAGACTTGGTACTGCTTAGTATTTAGTTAAATTAGGAGGTATCAGTCCTTGCTTCTTGATAAAATCTTCGTGAATGTTTTCACCTCTAAGTTGGTTATAATTTAAAACAGGAAAAAAAACNAACGGTCCATTTCCTCTTCCCGTGCTGACAGCGCGGGGGGGGGAGCGAGCGTGCTGCTGCCGGGCGGCCGCCGGCCCGTCCGCCCGTTCGNTACTTCCTCGGGGAGAGGAAGAAGCAAGATGAGGTGAAAGCATAATCTCTGCTTGGTTCATTGCTGAAGTTGCAGGACTCTGTTAGAAATCATTTTTCCCAATACTTCTTCCCTGTCAGAGGATAAAACTAAAATAACTCTTCAGCAAGTTTAGTGCAGCTGCAGGCAGAAATGGTCATGAGCCTAGAGGATTTCATGTGGCGTCCTGCCGTGCACTTAATGCAGAACTTGAGCTGGCTTTGCTACTGTCAGCTGAAGAGGAACATTGTCTTGGCTCTGTTACTGGAATCTGGTATGGAAAGTGCCGTGTGGGAATGCGGTTGACAAATATTTAAGTACCATGGGGTTAATCTGCAGTTAGCTTCNCAAAGTGCCACAGATATCTATTCCACATTATATTTGCTGTAATAGTTTAAGGAAATATCTTTTTTTTATTGTTGTATCTATGGTTTTTCTGATTTTGCAGACAAAAACGTGATTTCATGGCCAGATGACTTTCAAAATACTTGAATATATTCTTTATTGTAACGAGGAGCATCTGCCTTAGCAGCTGCTGTCAAACTTTAAACAAAACGGAGGTTTCAGTGATGCTTGTCTTGTCAGTTTTTTCCTTAACAGCCATGCTTACGTTATTCTGTATGTTGCTCTAAAATTTTAAGTCAATAGAAGTACTTAGTGCTGGTGTTAACTTCCTTGTAAACCTTGGAACTGTTTAACATAATTACACCAGAATGTTAACACAACTGCTTTGTTTGTGCTTAAGAACCTGGGGCAGATGTACGAGGAAGACTCTGTTACCACTGCCTGCCTGTGTGGCTGGGCTTCTGCGGTGAGGTGGGAAGACCAAAAGTGAACTAGGCTTTTTGCTATCGGACAGACGTTTTGGTATTTCACTTGTCTTATTGGAGACTGAAAGCTTTTCCTTTCTTTTCTTTATTTTTTTCCCTTCCTTTCTTTTAACTATAATTGTCATGTGCAGCTCCATAATATGTCAAATGAATAAAATGCTTGTTGTTTATTAGTATTCTTGTTTGAAAAGGTAGTGTATTAATTGTGTCAGCATAGCCGTATTTTGGGTTTGCATTTGTGAGCTAAGCAATTAGCTCTTGCTTCTCAGTCTCAGATGCGGCGACTTTTCTTTTGTTAATTTCATCACACATTCGTTTCCTGGTTATGAGACCCACTGTGTCCAGGTGAAACATCTTTAAAAATCAACTATGTCTTGTCTGACTTTAGATGGTGGCTGACTCAGTTGTTCGTGAATCCCTGAAATACTCTGGTAGCAGTGAAGGCTGTTCATAATTCCCTAGTGCATCAGTAGAAGCAATGTAATTGTCTTGTGTTCCCTGTACGGGTCCAGAAGTAAAACTTGGTTCTGATGTAACTTTGAACAGTGTGTTTATGGCGAGTGTTTTATTTTCCCATTTTAGGGCTTTTTGTCCACTGTGGAGCAGTTCATGTGATGCTTGTTCAAAGACAACAGTGTGAAGATTGAGAGAAGTGCTCTTGCATTGACAGCAGAATCTATGGCTGGTCTTTGTTTTATTCAGTAGACTTGGTACTGCTTAGTATTTAGTTAAATTAGGAGGTATCAGTCCTTGCTTCTTGATAAAATCTTCGTGAATGTTTTCACCTCTAAGTTGGTTATAATTTAAAACAGGAAAAAAAACAAAGGCATTTTCTGTAGTGTGCTAGCTATGTTGATGAGGTAGTGTAGAGACCGAGGCTCAAATGGTGTTAGAGGTCCTTATCACAAGAAGCAAGTGGATGCTTTTGGGGCAAAGATCACTCCTGAGTTAAAAAGGTAGATAATAATCAAGTAATTCATAGTTCACATGTTCTAGCTTGCCCTGGTGCGAAGACTACTTCCTCGGGGAGAGGAAGAAGCAAGATGAGGTGAAAGCATAATCTCTGCTTGGTTCATTGCTGAAGTTGCAGGACTCTGTTAGAAATCATTTTTCCCAATACTTCTTCCCTGTCAGAGGATAAAACTAAAATAACTCTTCAGCAAGTTTAGTGCAGCTGCAGGCAGAAATGGTCATGAGCCTAGAGGATTTCATGTGGCGTCCTGCCGTGCACTTAATGCAGAACTTGAGCTGGCTTTGCTACTGTCAGCTGAAGAGGAACATTGTCTTGGCTCTGTTACTGGAATCTGGTATGGAAAGTGCCGTGTGGGAATGCGGTTGACAAATATTTAAGTACCATGGGGTTAATCTGCAGTTAGCTTCTGCACATTTGGTTCTTCTGATAGGTGTATCTTAGCCATACTTCTTTGTTGATGTGTGACCTAACTGACGACAAGGCTTTTTTTGTTGCTGTAACTTTTCAGTTTTTGGCTCGTTATGTGCTGGTGAAGGAATGGTTATGCTACAGGAGATTTGACTGTGGTATTCAAAGGGAGACATAAACCTGTAGTTGTGTTCTTGACGCTTGAGTTAATCAACAGAAACATTTTTTCGTCCGGGAGAAAAGGAGGTGTGTTGTCCTGACAGATGAGGATGTGGTCTGTATTGTCGTGTGTGGAACTCACACTGGCAGCACAGAAAACTGCATAGGAAGCTTATGACAGTAGAGGGGTAAATCTATACTCCCGGTGTTGATTTGAGACTTCTCAGAAGAAACAGCCATGTGTTTTGACCTTCAGGTTCTTTGAAAGCTTGTTTGTGCTTGACTTAAGCAGAATGGAGTATAACACAAGCCCATCTGTGGATGTTTCTTCACATTCTTAGTAAGTACATTTTAAAAAAAAAATCTTTAACTTTCTGGCTTAAGGTAAGTATCTTTAACCTACCTTGAACTACAACTGGAAATCATGGTGAACAAAACTTCATTTCTTGTGACATTGGGAGCATTTCCTAACTGCAGATGTTTTGGTAATTTTGTACCTAAGCTATGGGGATATTTTAGTAACCCCTAAGATCCTACCTCGGTCGCTTTGTATGCAGGTGCCGCAGATGTCAGTAAGAGGCGAGGTGATACGAAAGGATCACCTGTTAGACCTTCAATGGCCTCATGGAGCTACAGTGCAGGCAGTGGAGCATGGCTTATATGGTGACCCAGAGCTTTATATAGGGTAGAGACTCCCCTGCTTGAGTACACGGGTGCTTGATGAAATAACAACAGAAGTAAGAGCAAGCATTAAATAGAAGAGTAATGTTTATAACGCATGCTCAGAGATCAGGGAGGCCTCTGCAAATGCAATTTTTTTTTTTAATAGGCTAAGGCTTTTAATATTTATAAACCTTGCAGTCTCCTAGTCTGAAGATTAAAATCTGGGTTATATTACAGTATTTCTGTTTGGGGTATTAGTAGCTTTCCCACCTTCCAACTCTTAAACAGGTTAATCCTTTCCCTGTGTTCTTTCTTGTAGTTTCTCTTGGTAGCCTTGTCTCTTCTCCTTTCTACCTATTTTCCCATCTTACGAAGACAGCATTGGCTGCTGATGTGCTCTGCCATTTCCTAGTGATTGGTTGCAGTTCTTCATACATTGTTTGTCCGAACAACTTCTTCATGTGTTATTTTTGTACTGCTGTAGCATTCCTTTTGTTAAGACATCATTGCCAGTCCCAGCCCCAGGTGATGAATGTTAGAAGCTTACATTCCTGACTGGGTCCAAGGCAGTAGCATTTCTAAGGGTTTACTCTTCAGAAATATCAGGTTAAGGTTAAGAAGAGGACCCCCACAATGATGTTGGAAAGGTTTTGTTGGAGCTGGTGTCAGGGCAGGAAGAATGCAGTGTGGAGCACGGTATGTACGTCAGGAGCTGGACTCGTACTTGCTGCGGAGCTATATAAGTTGTGCTGTTGTTTGATAGTAGAAATGAACCTTTTTATCAGGATGCGCGTTCTGCTGAAGAGTAGGTTTGACCTTAAGTTTCGCCAGTCGTTGGTATCTAGTGAGTGTTGGTGCACTCATCTCAGTCAGTAGCTAGCTAATGATGCCATAGTTTGCCCAAACTTAAAGAAAAGCAGATGATTTTGGTTGCTGTTTCAGGGTGTGGGACTAAATTGTTCTGAGGTGAACTCAAGTTCTAGGAGGTCACTGGGTGAGAGAGAACTGAACGTAGCTGGACATGCCTTGTCTGAAGTACTGTTGAAGGTGGAAGACTGGCGTGAAGGAAAGCGAGCTGAATGTGCTAACAGGAGAGGCTAAAATTCATCAGTGCAGTGAAGGTGAGTAGGAACAGTCTTAGTCAAGTTCATCCTACAAGGAAGACCAGGATGCTAGAACTTGTGCCACGACCTTGCCTGGCTAGTAGCATCACACGAGTTTTAGGAATTTTTAGAGGAAAAAGACTTTTTTTTTTTTTTTTTTTTTCTTTTCCCTTGAATCACCTGGAGGAGAGGGTCTTTCTGGGCATGCTGGCTATTTATGCACCTTACTGATCTACTGCGCAACTACTTGTGTAGTGAAAAACTCGTCGTGCTGCCGCCTTCTTCCGCCGGCTGGATGGGATTGACAGAATGGTGTCAGTCTGACGGAGCAGCAGGGATGGCAGTCACCTAGGCTGTGCCAGCTTGTCTCTTTGCAGCTTCACCAAGGTGAGTGGAAACTCGAGTGAAGCAGCCTGGCTGGTTCCCAAAGGGTCTTTCTGTGTCCTCGTCTAGTGCTTTCAGGCAAAACATGGAGAGGTGATTCCCCTTGCCTTGAAACTGCTCTCTTGTAACACTGCCTCCTCTGCCCTTCTGCCGGTGGTGTGGGTGTGAGGCCAAGAGCTTAGCACGAGCGTGTGTCTTGTGTCTTCTAGAAAAGCAAATCCTCGGTTTCCGTTACTTTCCACCTTCCAGGTTATTTGGTGAGACCTTTTTGCAGGGCAAGGAGCTAATTTTCAGCTGCTGGACATAGGTTCCCTTCTGTGACAAGCAAGAAGTAAGAGCTGTTCTTTGGGTCTGAGCTGTTTCTCCTTGACTGGCAGGAAGAGGGTACAAGCTTGATGGTACACTTGGAAACCATTCGTGGTTTTTATGTTTTATTGCTTTATCTTTTTCAGTAACGGTTTGTTCTTGGTACAGTAATATGAAAATGCAATTACTGTGTGTGAGAAGCCTTTAAGGCAATATGTGACTTTGTACGTGGGTAAATGCTGCTTAAAAGGTCAACGTTATTCAGTGGTGGTGTCTGCCAGCGATGGTCTTGCTGTTTGGGGTAACTTAACCGCTTAACCGAGGCTTTGACTAGCAGGTGGAATCAGATGATCTGCAAAGGCCTCTTCCAACCCAGACTTTTCTGTCTTTTAAGCTGTTTGTTCAAATTAGATACTTCATTGAAAACAATCAAGAGAATTGAGAGAGATGTTTTAGACGTGTGAATTTATTTAGATTTCCCCCCCCATATGTCCTGCCTTTAAACTTCTGCAGAAATGTGTAAAGGGTTCTTTTCACAGCTAAGGTACTTGCCCCTTTTTTCCTGCCTGCACATAAAATCTCTTCAGATCTTTGCCTTGCTGGAATTTGCTGGCTGCGTTGACTGATAGGAAGTCACATGCTCTGAAGCTGTAACCCACACTCAAAACAACCTGTTACAGTGCCTCAGCATCAAAATCATGCGAGAAGGAAAACGGGATAACGGGCTAGTATAAATAATGGCTTCTGTTACTTGATGGCCAGCACTTCCCGTGCTGCACAGTTCTTGCACAGTATCTTCAATTGCCTTGCACTTAAACCAGCAGCATCCCTGCTGGTAGGTGATGGACTGAGACACCTTAGATGAAGAAGAAAGGTCTTAGATGAGGAAGAAATGTCTTGTTTCTGTCTCTCACTGTGGCCAAGCGTGTTGTAGTAGGAAAAGGAGCTTTGTACTTGCAGTTTTATCAGTGAACGTAGTTTTTGCTCAGGGCAGGGAAGGAGAGGAAGCGAGTCATGATGCATCTTGTCCAGCTGAGAAGCTGATATTAGAGCTATGTGCATGTAAACATTGAATAAATGTGCTAAAATATCTTTGTGGAAGAGATGTGATCGTAAGCATTAAGAGGGGAGTAGAAATCAAAATTGTGGTAGTGATGTGAAGGAACTTGGCACATAATTTCTATATCTAGCATGCGAAGAAAATGATGAAAAGGAAGGACTCTAGTTAAAATTGCTGTCTTTTCCCTTAAACCTTGATATATTTTTCTTTTAATAGGACCTCTTTCTGGCAAGAGGCAAAAAGTTATAGAATTACAGAATCATAGAATGGTTGGGGTTGGAAGGGATCTTGTGCATTGCTTTAGTTACCTTCACAAGTCTGTAAATGTACCATATGTAAAAACTGTTCAAATCTGTTCAATATGCAGAAGCTTTCTGTTCAGTGTGCCAAATAGAGCAAAAAAAACCCCTGTAGTTCATTTATTAGGTATGCCTAACAGTAGTTTGTATTGAAGGAAGAATTCAGTGACTCTCAAGCTTGTCAGAATTGTAACCAAATGAGTTGAAATTATTAGAAATAATTCCTTCTGTGCTCAGTTCCCCAGGCGGTAACAATTGGAATTCTAATCACATAGTGAACTCGACTCTCTCCTACTGTAACTTTATCCTCTCACTTCTCATCAGAAGAGAAGATTGGTGAACTAGGCCATTCCAGTTCCTTTATTGAAAAAAAGACTTCAATTGTAAATGCCAGAAAAGGAAAGGAAATCCGCATTATGTTTCAGTCGGTTCCATTTCACTTTTTTGTTGGGGTCAGTTTCTATGTCTGTAAGCATGGCCGGTTACTTTGGGACATTAACTGTACAGAACAAGAATAAATACCAATAAACAACACTGGAATGACTCAAAGTACTTTCAAAGCTCTTGACCTAACCAGTCAGAGCTTCCCAAACTTTTTTTTTGCTAATTTCATAAATGTCTCTACGTAATACTTTGAATTGCTTTTGCCACACGTTGAGAGAAGCAAAATGCAAATGTCTGCTATGTCTTAGTCTTTTTGTTTTTATTAGTAGAGAAATGTTTGAAAACTCTGTCCTTCTAGTAACTGTAATTTTCCATGTATTGTATAATTCTTTTTGTTCCTAATGTGCATTATTGTCCACATCTTTTGTCTGTTGGGCGCTTAGTGTAGCGTGGCTTGACTAAAGGAGCTACCACCTAGCGTCAAGAAAGATGACTTGTGGGATGTGCATGATGTTTCTTTGGCTTTTTTAGTCCCTGGAATAGCATTAAGACTCTGAAGAGAGGTTTGTTGTCATCTTGTACTCGTAGAGTGTCCTGTGCAGTGGACTGATGCTCTAATTGCTTTGATGATGGCAAGGGAAAGCTGTGACTAAGCTAAGCTACATGTTGTGTTGCTTGAAGAAAAAAAATTGTTCTAGCATTCCTGCATTTTTACATCTCTGCACACAAGTTGATACTGTATTGCTGTGAACGAGCCCGTGCACACATCGGTGTTTCATTCATGCCGAAGGGAATTCTGAGTTGGACTCCAGCAGAATAGCTGTTTGTGCCTTCATCCTGTCCCTCCTCCACACGTCCTCGGTCCCTTCTGCTGCTTCATCCTTCCTTGCAGAGCACTTGCTTGCTATTGTGAAGAACGCCTGCCCAACACTACTTACAGAGAAGAACGCTTTCCTGCCAAATTTGTGTTAGAAAACATGTGGGCAGCTTAAAACTATTTCTGTTTCAAAAGCAACTGGTGGTATGCAGTTCAGGCCACTTGCTCGCTGCGTTTTATGCTCAGTAGCCACAGTGAATGATAGAATAAATTCGTGTGTCCTTTGGGTGACTGTGGACCCGATGCATGAAATGCACGTTTTGGAGTATGTGCAAGAGTGATTGGAATTGGGGATCTGAGAACAACTTGGTTTTTAACAGGAACAATGAGGAAGAAGTGTGCGGCTTAGGGGAAAAGGAGTGGTAATGCTGCTGAGCATCATTCATCGATTGAAGGCAGTAAAAATACTGTCTGTCTAAAATTGTTATCTTTAATATTTCAAATATATATTTTTTTCCCCAAGGCTTTTATTCCCTGGTGCAGTCTTACAGGAGAAAAATGTTTCTGGGGGGAGTATAGGTTATACATAGTGGGCAAAACAGGCAGGCTGGAGTGGGAGGCGAACAGCTTTTATTTCTTGCTGTGCTGGGAGAGATGGATGTCTGCCATTGACATGCCTTTTCCTCTAAAGTAGATCTTCATTTTTCTGAGCGCAGGCAAAGAGACAGTCTGCCGCCATGGAGGGGACAGACGGGGGGGGGTTGGGAGCGTGATGTGTGACAGTGTTTTTTGTAGTGCATGACAGCGTTTCTTTGATCCCTGATGGTGTTTTGGACTCCTCGTTTGGAACTGTACCCTCTCTGATGTTGTGGCAGAGAAGGCAGGGAGAGAGCTGGTGGGCCCTGTGGCTGCGTGCCTCACCTGGGGCTGAAAAGGCCTCTGCCATCCCTTGTTCCCTTTGCTTCATTAACTGGCTGTGCTGCTACCACAGCTCTGCTGCCCTGAGGTTGGTGTATCATCCTTTATGTGGCAGATTTCAAGTCAGCTGCTGTTACTGAAGCTTTATGCAAACTTCCACGTCGGCTTCTATTAAAAATGGAAAATGAGATGCTTTGAGGAGGGAAACTTAAGTCCTTTTTATTGCTCAGTATGTTCCGCTCAGAAATGCAGTTTTTGTTATGCACACTCACTTCTGCGCGAGTGATTGGGTAAAAAGCCTGTGACGGTTATGTACTGTGATACTCGCATAACTGCCACAAGCTTCTCTTTATGCCTTTTAACAGCTGACATAATAGAAGCATGTACCTTGTGATTGGTGTTCAGATAAGCCCTAAGCACTTTAACCAACATTTTAAAGTGCAAATAATTGGAGTTCTTGCAGCACAGTACCACTAGCGCGGGCTTGTGAAAAGCATATCTGAAGAAGCCAATTGCTCCTGGAAACCCCCAGTGCATAGAGATGTGTTGTGCCTCTTCCGCACAGGTAGCGTGGCTGTAGTGCTCCTGGTTCTTCTTGAAGGGAAGTTGGTTTCAGGCAAGGCGCTGTCAAAAAACTGCACTTTTGCCATGATTTCTCCAGGAAGCAGTTCATGTAGATGCCTGGTATATATTCTTGATCCTGACTAGAACAAAAGGAGGGGAAAAAACAGAAAGAAGAAGCTGTGAGTGTCTTGGCTTCTTCCTTGATGGTAGCCTGATGTACAGGGGTTTTAAAAGCTTTAAGCCACAGCAGTTGACACTGACGTTTGGGGGTGGGGGGGGTGGAGAAGTTTCCTAGAGATGGGAGACATGGTGTTTGAGTTAATGAAGCAGTGCATTAGGAGATCTGAGGGTAACAGTAACTTGTTGTGACACAAAACAAACTATTTAGTCCTTTATTTCACTTAGCATTATTTTGTCATCCCATGAGCTGATCAGTCTATATTTCTCCGTATCTCTGTTTGGGGATGAAAAAATGTGGACAAACACGGGTCTCTTGCTTTCCGATAGTGTTGAAGTGAAATGCTGTTGACTTTATAGCTTGACTGCACGTCAAAGCTTCAGGGCATGGAGGTCTTTCTGTGCGTGTGGAGTAGTCAGTCTTCTGTTTGGAGGTGTTGTGGTATAGATGAGCATCTATACCACCAGAGCTGCTCTCTGTTTGGGGGATAAGTGTGGCTTTGAGATCAGAGTTGGGAAACACGCAGAAATAAGTCAATTGACAAGAGTTAGGGAAGAGGAGCAAACTCTCAGTGGGAATGGCAGCTGATTTACCACCGCTGTAGTGGCTTGCAGATGCAGGGAGGGAGGAAGCCAAGCTGACTAGGCTAATTGCTGCAAGTCGTGCTGACTGAGAAATGCTTTCTGGCAGATTCAGCATAGCAAATCTGAAGCATCTCTTCGTGAAGACTGGGAAAGTCGGTGGTTTCCCTCTTCCTAGCCTTACGAATGGAGCATGCTCTCTTAGTGGAAGCTCCCACATAGCAGTGTTCATGGAGGCTTTCTTTTTGGAAATGTGTTTTGAAGGGGCATCGGATTCTGGTGTTTTATATCACATGTGTTGAGAGATAGGAGGGTGGTCTTGCCTATGATTGACATGAATAGCTGTAATTGCCTGTTCTCTTTTTCCTCTGAATCTGCATAGTTTGCTAAGCTGGGCAGCTTCCTTGGCATGGACTACAGAGAAGCTGCTTTGGGTCATCTGAGGCCTGGCCTCATTGCACAAAATAAGCGTGTGTTCAACTCTGAGAGAACTGCTCTTGCTTTAACAGACTTAAACTGTGCTGTTAGAAAATCTGGGTGAAGGCAAGGCCCCCAGCACTGTTTGTGCATAAAGCTTTACTGCTGCTAGCTTTGTCTATGTAGAAGTTATGATGTGGTATTTCCATTGTTCATCTCTGCTGATCTACGATCCTTAGAATAACAACTTGCTTCAGCTGGAAATGGATGGGCGTCCACAGTTCTGAACTGAAACTTCAACAAAGTTCATCGAGCCAGAGTCATGGAAGAGGTGAAATTCCAGAAAAAGCGCTTGCAAGAAGTTGGGCCACCTTTACTTGTGACTAAGCTGCTGTAAACTCCCTTCTCAAAGGATTGGTTAAGGGTCTTGATCTGTTACAACAAAGCCTGAGAGTGACAGAGAAACGGCTGCTTATTGAGCTGTGAAAAGAAAGCTCAAGATAATTCTCCTTGTGGACTCTGCAGGCAACAAGCATGTGGACAAGGCCTGGAAAATAACGAGTGGTAAAGTTAAAAGTTATCATTGGGATTCCAAGTTCGGCTCTTCTAGAGATACCAGAGTTGAAACAATGTATTTGTGCTTTTAACAGCTCAGGATTATTATTTTTTTTTAAGTTTTCACTTATTCCTCAGGTGTCCTTTAAAGGGAGGATGCTTCATGGTTTTAAATGAGTTGACATGGGTCTGTCAGTGTAGCAAGGCGCTTCATTGCAGGCTTGGAAATGCTTGTATTGAGAACGCATCCATTAAATCCATCCTTGGAGTGTGTAGTCGAGGCAAAAGGTGAGTCCAGTGGAAAAGGAACGTGACTAACTGTTAGAGAAGGATTTTCTCTTTCTTGTGAGCTCACCTTCCTTAAACAAGGCTTAAGAGAATAATTAGTCCCTTGAAAGTAGGGCAGTGAGGAATAGGATGCAGCAGTGCCCAGCGGGACTGCTTAGTCTTTTTTTCGGTAGCACATGCAGTGTTCAGAGATGCTCGCCTTGCTGTGAATGGAGGTGCTCTTCAGGTAGACGGTCAAAACCTTCTGGTAAGAGCAGAGTTACGCTTAGCGTACTGCCCAGTTTTTACATATTAAATGACAAAATTGAGAAGACTTTCTTACAGCTATGTTGTTCTGTGCTCCTTGTGTTCTCTCTGTTCCTTAGTTCTTACTACTAGATCCGTCAAAGCTGGCCTTGTCATGATGAGGGGTCAGTCCCAGTCTGTGGTCATGGTCATAGAATCATAGAATCTTCATGGTTGGAAAGGACCTTTGAGATCATCGAGTCCAACCAAGCAACCTACAATCTCTGCCACTAGAGCATGCCCTGAAGTGCCACATCCAGGCGTTTCTTAAACACCTCTAGGGATGGGGACTCAACCCCCTCCCTGGGCAGGCTGTCCCAGTGCCCGACCACTCTTTCAGTAAAGTCATTCCTCCTCATATCTAACCTAAACCTCCCCTGCCGCAGCTTCAGACCATTTCCTCTGGTCCTGTCATCATTCACCTGGGAGAAGAGGCCAACCCCCACCTCTCTGCACCCTCCTTTCAGGGAGCTGTAGAGGGCAATGAGGTCTCCCCTCAGCCTCCTCTTCTCCAGGCTGAACATGCCCAGCTCCCTCAGCCTCTCCTCATAGGACCTGCTCTCCAGACCCCTCACCAGCCTGGTAGCCCTCCTCTGGACACGCTCCAGCACCTCAATGTCCCTCTTGTACAGCGGGGCCCAGAACTGAACACGGCACTCGAGGGGAGGCCTCACCAGTGCCCAGTACAGAGGCACCATCACTTCCCTGCTCCTGGTGGCCACGCTGTTCCTAGTACAAGCCAGGATGCTGGTGGCCACCTTGGCCACCTGGGCACACTGCTGGCTGACGTTAAGCTGGCCGTCCACCAGCCCCCCCAGGTCCTTTTCTGCCGGGCAGCTTTCCAGCCACTCTGCCCCAGGCCTGGAGCGTTGCTTGGGGTTGTTGTGACCGAAATGAAGGACCCGGCACTTGGCCTTATTAAACCTCCTACAGTTGGCCTTGGCCCATGGATCCAGCCTGTCCAGGTCCCTCTGTAGAGCCTTCCTACCCTCCAGCAGATCAACACTCCCACCTCAGGGTAAGGTCCTCAGGATACGCTTTAAGGGCAAGTTTATCCAGAGAGATTTAGAGTCCTTGAGCCACCCTTCAGCAGGAGGAGAGGCGGGGAGACTCTAAAATGCCACTTAGATAGCTGAGAAGGCTTGTCTTAGGGAGCCTGCGATAGAGTTTGGATGGAGAATTGGGTGGGTGGTCGGAGGCAGCATAACCCCTCTAAGCCTTTTCCAGCTGTAAGGAGCGGGCTCTGGTTTGTGTGGCCCGGTAAGTAACTTGTTAAGTAGCTTAAGTGATGCTTATCTCAGGTATGTGAGAGAGTCTTAGGTGCTGCAGTTGTTCAGGTGTGACATTGGGGAATTTCAGCGACAGTGGGAGAGGGTGATTCTGGGAAGCTCGGTCTCTTCTCTTCATAGTTGTTATGTGTCGCCTTTATTGTGTCTTTCAGACTGGTATTGCTTGGGAAGATGTGACAGGTCACTTGCTAAGGGCAGCAAAAACTGCCTGCGTAGGGTCAGGCTGTCTGTCCGTACGCTGCAGTTGTCAGGCTTATTTTGCAGAAAACCGTTTCCGTTTTGCTTTTGCGACAGTACGGGACCAACCTTTGTTACAGGGCTGAGCTGTCAGTCGGTGGCTCTGATGTGGAGCAGCGCATCCCTGGGCTGGTCCGGACACAGCAGCCGTCGGAGTTATTCATGCACTGGCAAGAAAGTTTTGCTTCTTTGGGCAGTTCTTTCAAGCCCACTCCAAAACGGGCTTGGCAGCACCCATGTTCGGCTCTTTTTGTGGGGAGAGTGAAGGTGCATACCTTGTTCAAATGGCTGGTTTGGATATGTGTCAGCTTTTTAATTGTTAATAAAAAAGTGTTGTATGAAGCTGAGCTTTCAGAATTACGGTTGCAGGCAGTTTTAGGATAAGTGTTTTGCTGATTTTTTTGGGGGGTTGATTTTTACATCCTGTTATTCGTGTTGGAGACTAAAACTTGTATTTTTTTTTTCCCCCCACATAAATGTGAAACTGGGGCAGGGAACTTAATAAGATAATGAGTTGAGGTGTGTTTATATTGGCATGAAATTTCTCTCACATAAACAATTGCAGCTGAACACCAGTTAATGCAAAAATTTGCTTAATGTGGAAGTATGCCAGGTGTTTGGAATGAGGATTTGAAATGGAGAGGAAAATGTTAAACCGAAGGTGTTTTCCCTTGTTGTTTCACAACCTTCTTGTAGCTATATAGGTGTCATTCTGCCGGTGTCTCTATTGTTGTTTGTAATGCTGGGGATACAGTCTCCAGAGGAGAGGAGGGAGTTTTCATGTGAATACATCAGCACCTGTCTCGTCATCAGAAACACACTGCAGTAATAATGCAGGTGTCCCTGCAGCAGAAACCCAGTCGGTGCCAGTCATCAGGACGGTCTTATGCATTTCAGCAGCATGGGCTGTTACTCTTCTCACCGTTCTCCCTCCCTCCCCCTTCTTATTTATTATTTTTTTTTTTTTAGCAGCACCGGGAGAAATGGTGTGTGTAGTTGATGGAATAAAACGAATGAAGATACTGTTGAGATGTTCCAGCTGCTGGACTTCAAATTTCTGCTGAGCCAAGGCATTTAGGTTAGGGGAGGGTCATTGCATGTGCGAAAGACAACAGATCTGATTATGTATCCCAGATAATTGGAAGCAATCCGTGCTGTACGGGGAAGAAATGCTGCTGTAAGACTTTGTGTCTGCGCTGACAGCGCGGCTGTAGTAGCTGGGTAGGGGAAGGGAGAATCACACGGCTTGTGCCTGTTTCAGAATAGATTTGAAGAGAAAACATAAAAACTCCAGGGCTGAAATTGAGTAGGCAAAATAATCTGCTTGACTTGGCTTCAGTCTGTGCCTTCTTCAGGAACCAGGAAGCTGATGTTTATCTAAAGAAAATGGTGTCTTGTGTAAATATCCAGTAAACCATCTCTTTCACTTCAGAGCTATGTCATATAGATGAGGTGGTTGTCATGTTCTCGTTAGTCCCCACAAAACCAGCAAGCAATGCCAGGGGCTTGTGTTCACTGAAGTTTTGAATGGAATTTTTAATATAATACGTTATTAATGCTGTGAAGATCTACATCTTAAAACGGTTTGAAACCTGTGTTAACTAAGCTGTAATTTCACCTGAACACATGTAGCCTTAGGTGAAAAGGCAGAACCCTACCCTGTGCCTTAATACTTAGTTTGATAAAGTCAAAATCCATTCCCACTGTTTTATTTCAAGACGTAAGTTGATTGCTTTGTCTTGATGTTTCAGATCAGAGTATTTTTTCCAGTAAGCTCACTCTCAACTGAGATGGCGTAATGTATTTTGAAAGAGTAAGAGGCGATATCCCGAGGGCTGAAAGGTAGGAGGGTATGGGAGGGCAGGCGTGAAGTTCTTGCTTTAGTATGTGAGGGGCTGAAAAATATTCCTGCCTTTTCTTAAACTGAGCTGACCTATGACTAAGATGAACAAAAACCGCTGTGTGTGTGCGTAGTGTGGGCGTTAAGAAATACCTTTGGAATAATGAGTGTTATGTCTTTCTAAGACTCCAGATGATTGCTCGATGCTTACAACTGAAAGCTGCATGTAAAGACTTTGATAGCCCCTTAAGGATAAAACTACTGTGGAATTACACATGGTAATTTACAGAGTTTTGGGGTTGCCTATTTGTATGTTAGGTTGTGGATGCTGAAGTGGAAAAAATGGTGATTGAAATACTTGGCCCGGTTTGCCACGTTCCAGATATATCATTGCTTTGTTTTGAGTCACTCTTACCTCACGAAGCCCTTGAAGCGTGTTGAATGTTTAGATGTAAAGATGTTAAAAATACCCAGTGGTGTCGTGCAAAGAAAACTTGACTAGTTCTTAGACAGAGTTGGACTTTGCTCTTGCACTGGAAATGTTGTTTTATTTCCTCTTGTGTGTTCCGTGTGCAAGGTAATAGTATAAAAGCTGCTATTTCTGTGTCAGACTGACTGATGGGGTATATTCATGAAGGGAACAGTGGAACAATATTTTATTTTTAAAGAAATGCTCATTAATGTTGTATGAAAGACAGAGATATAAGTATTTTCTTCTCTTTGGTGCAGTGTCTTGGAACAATTTCACAGTAGTCCCCACGGCTGGGGATCGGCAGATGCTCGGTGGAACTGATCAGCAGCTAAAAATACGTGGGGGCCATTTTTCATACAAGAACGGGCAGAAGAAACTCCTGATGGGTTGCCGGGGGAGTCTGTGATGGTGGAGAAAAGGTGTGTCTGTGCCCTGGCCTGGTGTCCCCTGCCTGCCTGGCCAGTCCGGCACCTTCTGTGCTGGAGGTCCAGCCCCAAACCTGTGAGTGGCGCTGGCGGTACACACAGTCTGTTGTCTCACTGAGGTGAAGGACAGGGGCAGAAATAATTAGCTCTCTGCCATTGGAGGTGTGACAGCTAAAAGTGTTCCGGAGCGAAAGCTGAGATTATCTTGGATACGAGTTGCTAGAGCACAAGAGGAACACCGGGCTCTGCTGTTTACATGAGGAGTTCCTCGTGTAAATTGGGATAACACTGCTCACTGCACGAGGGTCACTTTAGCTGAGAAAGTGAAGGATCTGAGGCTTCCTTACTCTTCGAATTAGAACTTGTCAATGTAGTGGGACCAAAGTTTGTTACTGACGTGGTAATGGTTGTCGCTTTGGTCTGAAGCTGGCTTTGCAATACCTGGCGGACTTGAAAATCCTTGATAAATTTCATAGTGTCTTTATAAACTTTTTGCTGCTCTCCAATAATTTTGGAGCTGGGAAAAATCAAGCGTTAGAGTGGTTGAAAGTTGGCAGTAGGTCCTTCTGTATGGAAGAAATACCTCAGTAAGAAATAAGAGGAAAGGACTGTTGGTTAAGGTCTGTTGGAGGGGGTGAAGTTTGTTACACAGCAATAGCCACTAGCTGTTCCTTGTACGCTGGGTTTTTTGGAAAGTCTTCATTGTCATCGGCTCCATTGGGCATCCTCTGGGCATCGAACACTGAAGTGCTGAGGTAAAAATTTAGCAAGTTGTACAAATGTAATATGAGGCAAAAGTCATGGGAGTCACTGACAAAAGTTGAGAATCAAATCTGCTGTTGGATTATAAACTGGGAAAGCAGGGGCCAGCCCTAAGAAGAAGAAAAAAAAACCTGTAGAAAAAATAATTTTTCATGAAAGGTGTTTTTGGGCCTTTTAAGATATTTGTCTGAGCTAGTGTGGTTCATCCAAATCAGGTTTCAGATGCTGTTGTTTACGGAGCTTAAAAACACTGAAGCATAAAAAAGGTTCATACTGTTACGTTAGTGAGTACGACTTACTGTTTCACAGCCCTGGAGATCTGTTGTTTGCAGCCGAACTGCTAGACGCTTCAACTGCGTTTCACTGTTTACTTGATACTTTAAGAATTGTTTACTACTTTTTCTGAGCGTGTCCTCATGTAGGATAGAGAAATGTTATATTGTCTGTTTTCTTACTATAAGCAATGGCTAAAACGCAGCCAGGAGCTTGCACTGGTACCGGGAAGGTGTTGCTGGATGTTTGGCCTTGGATGCTCTTCAGGTTCTTAGGAACAAGTCTTGGGGCTGCGTTAATGCCAATCTGTGCCTAAACGTACCAGGCAATTAAGCAACTGTTTACTGCCCTCCCTTTCTGTCCATCCGCTCTCAGATGCCACGTGGTACGGCAATATCATGTTAATTTCTGTACTTTATATGGACTGTAAGGTCTTGAATATTTACTCTGTGTTCATTTGTGACTAAACGCTAGAAAGCAGCTGCACATAAATAGTGTGTGCAATTGAAGGCAGGATGGCCTTCAAGAGAAGGACTAGGGAATGCAACGGGCAAAATGGGCTCTTGAGCTCTTGAAAGCAGGTGGGGAACCTGAGATAAGGAGGAGAAAATTACTTTTTATGGTCTTTTTAATGCCTCTGGATTGTCCTTACAGCACGGCTGTGATGGAGGAAAAACTGTAAAAGTGATAAACAAATGCTAGAGATGCTCTGTAGATGAATGACCAGCGCTATTCGTGGCAGCTCTGTCCTGATTAGATGGATAAATAGTGGGCTTTTGTCATTCTGCACTAAGAGCTGTAGTAGGTGGTGGATGCTGGAAACTAATTGTTTTCTGCCATTGTTCAAAAATGAAATTTTAAGTAGTTGCTTTTATTGTTCTTTACTATTGGTAAAGTTTAGCTAATCATAAAGCTCTCCGGTAATGCTTTGTGGGCGACTATACTGATGTAAAGTGTAAATATTACGAAGCGTTAGATATGCACGAAAAGAGGGAGTTCAGACACTAAACCAAGTGACGCTTTAAAGGTGCCAAAGGCACTGGTGTAACAGAAAGGCTTAGCTTTGCTCTTCGGTTCCTTGGTTGCGTGACATCAGATGAGATGAGAGCTTCACGTCTGTGAAGTTGTGCAGCATCATTGGAGTTGACTCGTGTTGTGGTCAGGTGAGTTTGTTGTGTTTTGATGCACATGAAAAGTTTTCATACCAAATGGCCAGTGTGTGGCAGGTGCTTGTGCTGAGGGTAAGGTTAGAATTGCTGTCACTTCAGGCTTGTAACGTTAATTTTAGGTATTGTGTACCAATTCTGGTAGTCAAGAGACTTGACTAGCTTGATACTGTAGTTGATGGTGCGGTTGTGGAGTTGTTTGGTGTTGAGCACTGGATTTCTCTCTCTGAAGTGGAGAACATGTGAAGAGACAGTTGTTTGTGGGTGGAATGTATCTTCCCCCCTTCTTCCCTTCCTGCCTGGCTTGACATAAAATTAGGAAGAGGCTAATTGGTACTAAAATGGAAATCGATAGGTGACTGACTCCTCCTCTTCAAATCCAATTCATGGGCTTTTTTTGCCAAAAAGGGGTCCCTGAGGGAGAGGGCGAGCGTGCAGAACCCAATTTGACGTTGTTGCAAAGCTTTAAGGAGGGGTAGAACTTGTCTTTCTAATGAGAGGTGATAAATTTTCAACATTACGTGCTTGTAAGTTTAGTCTAGTATTCCAATACTTGGAAAACTTAGAATGACTCTTTTGCCTAGAAAAATACTATTCAGAACATACATATGCTAGGGCACTTGTAGCGTGAAATTTCCTTGAGGTTTGGACTTATATATATGCTAACGCCGAGCTTTTCAAGACCCTTTTTAAATTTTTCTTTACAGTTGTATGCAGCGTGTCAAAACTGTGTTGTGCTGTTCTGTTTGAGAGTAGTCAGAACTTGGTAATTTTGTTCTCCTAGCATCTTCCTTAATTGTAGAAACATCAGATAAGCTAGAAGTGATTACGGGCAAAGGAAAGTCGAGCAAGTACAGAACATGAGGGTTTTATTGCAGGATGAGAGAGGAGGAGAAATCTTGTAAAAGGCCTTCTGTTGGGGACTGTCTGAACAATTGGATTGTGTCAGAGCATTGTTTGATCGCGGGAATGCTGACTGAGAACCCAGATGAAATATTCTGATATGTAAGGTGGAGCATATAATGTACTAAGGGAAATAAAATACATCTGAAGACCATTAAAGGAAATGTTTGTTTACTTGGCCTAGTAAATGGAAAAGCTTTGTCTTTAGTTTGTAGCTTCTGTAGAGAAGGCAGTGTTTTCTGAGAAATTAAAATGGAACTTTGACTTCTACCAAAATGCAGTTTTATTCGCCGCTGTTGGACACTGTGTCTTCTAACACTGTCACTCTGCGTGGTGTTCTGTGTCACGTCGAACCAGACGAAAAGACAAGACTGTAGATCTGATGAAGCTCTTAAGCTAAAAGGCAATTGTGAGAACAGGGAAGAGTGGAAGTGGAGGCTTGATGGAAAGTTCCGCAAGCTGCAGGTTGAAGGTGTATCTCTTCTACCTTAGAAAAAGAAAATCGGCTATGTTGAATGCCATAAAATAGCCTAAATGTGTTACTTAGTAAGTTCATTTCTTGAGATGTTTCTCTGAAATGGTTGAAGTGACAGCACATAATATAAACATTTGCAAAACTCAATTGCAAGAGAAGTTTTGTCCTGAGAACTTGTGGTTGTCTTGGTACTGTATTGTTTGTTGGTGAATTGCCTTTTCTCTTCATTTGCCTTGAGTTATAGTTGTTTTTTTAATCATACCATGCTGATATTCTTAGCTGGAAGGAAAATGGGAAGATTTTTCCACTTGAAACTTAAACTGCATACAAGACCTAATTTGAGGGGAGAGGATGTGAGTGTGGGAGAGACATTTTCCTATTTTGACTTTTTTCTTACCAAATATTTCATAGTGTTAAGAAGAACTGCGACCAGCTGTTAAATATCTCACTCAGATGAGATTTTTTTTCAGTGAGTCTAAGTAGTAGGGATTCTGCATGAGTCGGGTGAGCCAAGAATCCTTCCGACTGCTCGGTAGTTTGCCTTTCCAGTGGGGAAATCTGTCTCTTGGCTGCCGAACAGCGGCGTAGTTCCTCTCTCTTGCTGCGTGCTACACCAGGCGCAGTCCTCTGGAAGAAGACAAATGGCAAGTCCTCAGATGAACCAAAACCGGCCTAAAAATGGCCTCGCAGATGCACGGAGCAGCGCTGGATGCTGGCGAGGCAGGAGTGAATTGTTCCTCAGGACTGGGGAGGAAACTAGGAGTTGCCTTCGCCAGTTCACCAAGCTGGAAAGCTGCAGATACTGTGATTGGAGCCACTTTGATCAGAAGGTGGAAGTCATCCCCTTCAGCTTGCTGCGTCCCCAGGTTTGAAGGAGGAGGGCAAAGAGGCTTCAAAGGACTGGAAGGAGGCATCAAAGATGCCCCTGAGATGTATATTTGTGTATTGCCAAAAGCTGCCTGACAGTAGACCTTGTTTCTCAATGGTATTGTTGAAGTGATAAATTGAAGTAATTTTGAAAGTACTTCTCAGCCCACCTTCCTGCACAACCAGGTGTTTAGGTTCAAGCTATGTGCTAGCCCCGTATCCCAGTAAGCTTGGAGCTGGCGGCAGACTGCAGAAGGAAAAGGTGTTGTGAGCTCTTGACTTGTGACAAGGGAATAGGTGGGAGCATGGAGGGAGCCCTTCCAGGAGTCGTTTTCTAGCTTAGCTGTCCATTTAGGTTCTTAGGGTATGTATCTGCAGGAATGCGAACTTGTGATGCTCATGAGACTGCTTTTAAACTTTGGAGACACACATGAATGTTAAGAATAAAATGAATTGTATTTCTGTCTTGATGAACTCTATTCCACGTGGAAGTAGATGACTGCCATACTACAGACAGTAGCTGCTTTTATCCAAAGATCATTGAAGGTTTTTAATTGTGTAGGTAACACGATTTAGGGGTGGCTGACACATGCAGTTCGCTTGTCTGGCAGACTTGCGTTTGGATTGGTTTTGGTTTGGCATTGGTTTTTATTTTTTTATTTCTTTGCTTTTTGAAGGTGTAAATTTTTGAGGCTGCTGAGCTTTGTAGGGGGTTGTTTAAACTTGGTCTTTATAACCCAATAAATGATTCTATGGCTAGTTTACAGGCTG
The DNA here is from genome assembly GCA_013400035.1 of Rynchops niger. Taxonomy (NCBI): domain Eukaryota; kingdom Metazoa; phylum Chordata; class Aves; order Charadriiformes; family Laridae; genus Rynchops; species Rynchops niger. Next base: position 498,930 of record VXBH01007179.1, read on the forward strand.
AGGGCTGTGTTTGTGGAACTCTTGGAGGAGTGTCTTTTCTAAACTGCTTGTGCCAGTCCTCCTTTAACAGGCTGTAAAGCACAAACGGATACTAGGGGCTTTTCTGTCTTATATGCTGATCTCTTCCTTACCTTCTATCTGTTTCACAACCAAAACCAATGGAGAGTACAGGAAGGAAGGTTCTTTAGAAGAACTTAAACCACTCGGCATCTGTTTTCTGAAAAACGCAGATACAGTGGGCTACATATTCTGTAGGTAATGTTTTAAATGAATGTGTTCTTGAGAGATTCTGTGAAACCCCTGTATGTTGCATTTGAGTTGATTATATCTGGAACGTTTTGCTGCTCCTTTTATTTTTTCAGAATGTTGGATTAGGAGATCTCAGACCTGAAAGAAGTGAGATAGCTGAGAGAATTTTTCTGCAAGTCAGAAAATGACAGTAACCGCTAAAATTGTGATGAAGTAGTTTTTCTGGTTTTGTGTGCTAGTAGCGTTTAATGCGATTTAAGGCTTTCTTAGAAAGATGTCTGGGTTGTGTGAAACAGAATAATTCTGTCTTTGTTATATATATCTTTTATGCTTTGAGGAGGAAGAAAACCCAACAGACCAACAGCTTGCATAGAAACTCATGGCAGCCACTGCCTTCAGGCCTTTTGGAGCGTTATCTGTTCTTTCAGTGTTCCCTCCCTGTGTTAAGTTAGACTTAAACTCTAGAGTGCAGTGTGGAGATGTGAAGTCGGTCAGAAACTTTCCTAGTATATCATGTGCCTTCTAGTTACGGACCAAATGGCTAAGATGATAAAAGGTACATTCTTTATATGTGCTCTTGGAGAATCTCATTGATTCCCTTGATGAATTACTGCCCTTTTGAGTCAACTGAGGATAGTTTGGCTAACAAAGTACTTAAAAAGCAAATGCTTAAGTGATAATTGCAACTGTGGGTTGGGTTGTTTTTTCTTTTATTTTAAGTATCATTGTTAAACCAGTTTTGTTATTTTTCAGGTGGAATCGTTTATCTTGGATCAGGATGATCTCGAAAATCCGATGTTGGAAACAGCTTCTAAATTGCTTTTGTCAAGTACTGCCGATGGTGCTGACCTGAGAACAGTAGATCCAGAAACCCAGGCAAGATTAGAAGCTTTACTTGAAGCTGCAGGTAAGTAGTCGTGTCCCATACAGGTTTAACCCCGACGCCTTACATGAGACCCTACTGGAACTGCTTGCATAACTCTAATCCATACAAGCATGATACGAGTGTAGAATGTAAGGCGGTGTGTACTTGGCAAGGTTGTGCAAGTCATGGAAGAGAAAAGAGTTTATGAAAGCATTTCAGGCTTTGGAAAATGAGTTTCATGTGCAGGCTGTGCTTCTAATCATATTCCTCCAATGTTAGATTTCTAAAAACCTGAGTAAAAATTGACACCCGGCCTTGGCTTGCAGCCTTATATCAAAAACTAAATTGCTTTATGTGGCGCTGTTTTGCAACAACTGCTGTATGAAAAGCTTTACTGGTTGCTTATACTAAGTAGTTGGCAATAGTTGAAAATAATGCCGTCTGCAGATTGGAGGGTTTCATTTGTGCACATCACATCTGAGTGCAGATTTTAAATTAGTGTTGTAAACAGCTAATCCCTTCATTTTTGGAAGCTGTAGTTCATTATGCTTGGGGTGTTTCTGCCAACATATCACATAGGCTCAATTTCAACTTCTCTGTTTTCTCCTTTTCTGGCACGCGCACCAATTTGTTGTAAATTGGGATGAAAGGAATAGGTAAACTGTCTACAGCTGATGGTAAAGCATTTGCAGATCCTGAGGTGCTTCGCAGACTGACTTCCTCGGTCAGTTGCGCGTTGGATGAAGCTGCCGCTGCACTTACCCGGATGAGAGCAGAAAGCACAGCAAATGCAGGGCAGACGGACAAGTAAGCCAAATTTTCTACTGGATGTTTTTAGTAGTTTGCTACTTTTAGAAGCGTTTTTTTCTTGCTGTATCACTTTTGATTACAGGATGGTGAAACTCTTACTCAGGTGGAATTAGTGCAAAGTTATCACCTGTGATTATTCTGTTAAATATTCCTGGACTGTCAGGTCTTGCAGTGAGGAGTTGGAGGAATTAATACGGCTTACAAGTCAGAAATGACGCTCTGAGAAATTTCACTGTAGAAACAAGATGCCTGTGCTCTTAAATAGTATGGGCATTAGAATGGTCAAAGTCCCAGTGGGTCATTCTGTGATAGCATGAAACGAGTTTTTGGACCAAAAAATACCCCACCCTGTTAGTTTTAGAGAACTTGAGTGCCTTGTTAATTGAGGACGGAGAACTTGAGGGCCCGGCGCCTTGGCGGTGGCCCCCGGCTCCCTGGCGCTGGTAGGACCTTGGACAGGGCCTCGGCCGGGGGGTCGCTGCTGTGTTCCGGCCTTGCTGGCTTTGGGCGTTTTCGTCTTACTGGGGGTTCTATGAGGGAGAGGAAAAGAAGGTTCCCTTCTAGCTGTCCTAAGCTTCAGTACAAGAGGAACAGAGTGTTAGTAGGAACAACCAAGTGCTGCTGTGCTAGTTGGCCATTTGTTCCTTGTATACTGAGTAACTGCAAAGAGACGTTTCCTCCTGTGTTGATCAGGGCACACGAAGAGCAGAATAGTTCGGGGTTGTGTCTGCTTCTATTCTGTGTGCGTCCCTCTCCGTCCCCGGACACCTCTTTTCTTGTGAACGGTGGCTGTGGCCAAAGTTGCTACTGAGGACAGCGGACATTGGAAATAAAAATAAAGTGGGAAATGCAGTGAAGAGACACGTTTGAGAAATAATTCTCCATATATTAATATTGTGTCTGGTGGCACAAATTAAATAGGAGTCCTGGGTACAATATACCAGGTATAAGTTAGTCCTTGCTACACAAATACCCACTTGAGCATCTTGAGTATGTTAAGAATTGCTCATATCTGCATTGAGTTATATGGCTTTCTGTCAACTACCTTATTTTTCCATTCGCTTTTGAGTTAGTTCTGTGTTGACAGGACGTCGTAAATGCAGAAGAGAGGAAGGGGCAGGGAGTGGGGTGAAGCCAGTAGTCTTGGATTTATTGATACAATTATTTGGAGGAGAAGAGAGAAATATGTCAGCCTTGATTTTTTTTTTTTTTTTTTTTTTTATGACTCTCACAAAACAATCACTGTTTTGGAATGAAGGCAATGTAGACAGAAGACAGAATTGGAAGGACTGAAAATATACTCCAGTATACTCCTTTTTTGACTGAACCAATGATAGATGATACAAATCAGTAACTCAGAGTGACACGAGAACCACAAGTACTCAGACTTACAGCTTACCAAGCCAGGAGAATTTTACTCTTCACGGCTTGTTTGAGTTAGGGCCACAGTTGAAATGTTGGATTGCATTACAAGATCCCGTACAGAGGGGAAGTGGTGCATTTGGTTATAGAAGAGCAATGCGGGAGGTTTGGTTTAGTTTAATTAACAGTTACGGTGCTGAACAAAAGTTAAAGTGTTGTTAAGAAGAAAAGGCCGTTTCTGTGATTACCCAAAGAGGTTTTGTACTTCTGTAGGATATAATATTGTGCTGCATGTGTAGTGCTGAGATAGTACATCAAGTCCATGATTGTGTCTTCTCTCAACATGTTTTCTGCTTCAGTTGTACATACTGCAGAATCTGGTAACCTAAATAGTCATCCTGCAGATGTTTCTCATGTAAACTCCTGTTAAAGTTTTGTAACTGGAGTGGTTGAGTACGCACATTACTCAATTTTCAGAGAGGTCATGTGGAAAACCTTAAGTGTAAAAATGACACCTCTTTTTAACTAGCAGTCAGCACTTTTTTCAGATCGGGTTTTTCTTTTTTTGTTGGCTGCATCCTTGTGGCGTACTGGATTTTTACTCTGCATGTAGAGCGTAGTCCATTTTCACTTTTAAGTGCTTTCTGTCTTATTAGCCGCAGCTTGGCAGAGGCTTGTTCAGAAGGAGATGTAAATGCTGTGCGGAAGTTGCTAATTGAAGGACGAAGTGTGAACGAGCACACAGAAGAAGGGGAAAGCCTCCTTTGTTTGGCCTGCTCAGCAGGATATTATGAGCTTGCGCAGGTTGGTTTCCTCATTGGTGTTAGTATATGTGTATTGTATAAAAATTAAGAGTTGAATGATTGTATTCTGGTCTTACGCACCTGGAAGGCTGTGTTAAGGTAGCAGAAAACGTCAGTTACCTGGCAATGAAGACTTATATGTAAACTGAATATTGCTAATGCATTCTTTGTGCTTACTTCTTTAAGTGGTTCTAACACAAAACTGTGTTGGTGAAGGCGGGGGCTTCGTGTGGTGTTTCAACCATCTCGACACACTGGTTTGTCACTTCCCGGTGTTGATCACCCTTCTGTTCCCAGGTTCTTCTGGCAATGCATGCTAATGTAGAGGACCGTGGCATTAAAGGAGACATAACACCTTTAATGGCCGCTGCTAATGGCGGACATGTCAAAATTGTCAAGTTGCTGCTAGCTCATGGTGCTGATGTGAATGCACAGTCATCAACAGGTAAGTAAGCGTGTTCGACCTTGTTGAAAACGACTGAAAAGCTGAGATTTCCAGTGTGTGGGAAACTTTGTGTGGAAATTTGGTAGGAATGTCTCTCAGCCAAGCAACGCAGAAAGCTGCCGTGTGGTTTTTCTCTTTAGCTTCTGCCTTTTTTTTTTTTTTTTTTAAATGAAGCTATA
>VXBH01007179.1:503735-591372 GCA_013400035.1 Rynchops niger
TTTTTTAAATGAAGCTATAAAATGTTAGTTGGTTGCAGGTGTACAAAGGTAGATAAGGTCAATTAGTAAGTGAAAGGTAGTTGTGTACCTAGGATTTGTTGTCACATAGTATTTTACGCACGGTTTGGGAAGTTTGTGTGTGCATACAAAATTATTTTGTGTCCGGTCTAGGAAATCAAGGGAAAACAGTAAACATGAGAAGATGGCCCCTTTTTTTTTTGTTCCCCTTTCTCCCCTGCCCCCTTTACGTGTGGCATTGTGGTAGGCATTTGTGTTGAAGTGATGAAATTGGCAATCTTCTTAGTTTGTGGCGCCTTGAAGTGGAGAGATTTTGTGTCATCAACAGTCATTGACAAAGCGAGTGCTGACCCTGAATGATGAAGAAAGTTGGGATACCAGAAAGCCACCTTGGGTTTTTAAATTTAATTTTCTTCAGTGAAGTAGTTTTGAGCAGTAATGCTCCTTTGACTTTCAACTTCTTTTCAAGGTATCTTTCATAAAAGCGTATTCTTTGACTGTTCTGTTCAGATACATGTTTTTGTAGTTTTTCTGTGGAGGTTGTTTTCATCGCCTTGTGAAGGCTGTGGGCATTTCTGAGCTAGCCCTTTTGAGGTGTTTAAGGCTTGACGTGTCCCTGCTGATTTATGGGAAAAAGGATGGGGTTTTGTGATGCAAGCTGGGATAGAAATGGCAAGAGAAGTGCATCAATAGAGTCACGAGGCACATAGAGATCTTCAGTCTGTCAGCTCTGAGCGCCTTTGAGCAGTTACTTGCTTCCCCCCCCTCCCCCGTAGTTCTTGGTCTGTAGTCTGAAAAAAAAATCTGTTTTGTAAGGTAGCCAGGTAAAAGCGATGACCTGGGGCATAAGTTGAAGTTCCCAGTGTAGGAATGCTATCAAATGGAGTTATCAAACCTTTTTCTTTTGGCTTTAGGCAATACAGCCCTTACGTACGCCTGTGCTGGAGGCTATGTCGATGTTGTGAAAGTACTGCTGGAATCGGGCGCCAGTATCGAGGACCATAACGAGAACGGTCACACTCCGCTGATGGAAGCGGGCAGTGCCGGCCACGTGGAAGTGGCCAGAGTGCTGTTAGAAAATGGAGCAGGCATAAATACGCATTCCAATGAGTTCAAGGAGAGCGCGCTTACGCTGGCTTGCTACAAAGGTATAGAACCAAATTCCATACTTGATACAAAGGTGTGGACAAGTGTGCTGGGTGTGAAAAGTCTTCCCAGAAAGTATTTATTCTGCCTTGCTGTCCAGGGAAAAATTAATGTTAAGGCTCTGAGTAGATGCTTTCTGATGCTTTTATCCTGGCACGTGGCATGTGTGTGCTATACATAAAATGAAGATCCGCGTGGAGAGTGCAAGTATGAAGATATAAACCTTGTGTCTGAGTCGTTACGATGCTTTAAAAAATTCTCTCTTAGATGAATTAGGAGACAAGGAACTAATCTGCTTTATCATAGAGGAAGTATGGTAAACTTTCTGTGCTGTAGCTATATTATTATATGTTATCAGAAATTAGACGATTTTGGAGGACTGGAAAACAAGCAAAAACTAGGGTCTTGCCTTTTAGGTCTCGGTGCTTAGGCAACAGGCCTTTTTTGCCTCCCTTGGAGTATTAGGCAGCTAATTACTTACGTTATGTACCTTCATTATGTACATTAGACTCTTTCAGTGACTTGTGAGATGTGCTTTCCAAAGTAGTTTTATCTGTTAAATATTTTCTCCATACAGGCCATCTAGAAATGGTGAGATTTCTGCTGGAAGCTGGCGCAGACCAGGAACACAAGACAGATGAAATGCACACTGCTCTCATGGAGGCTTGCATGGTAAGAGCTGGATGGCGGCAGCAGGGCAGATGCACGTACTCTTTCTTTGCTTCCTGAAGATGAACAAAGCGATTCTTTTTGGTTCAGCACTGAACTATGTGACGTTTCGGTTCTCCTGCGTGCTTGATTTCCCTTTCGCAGAAGAAATTGGAGGGCGGGCAGCAGGGGAATACTTACTGAAAAACAGTCCTTCCTAAAAGAGCAAAACTGAACTCGTTGCTCTCATGGCGGACAAAGTAGTTGCATTTTTAAGAGCCACCAGGTGAAACTTGCATCCTAGGAGCATTAGCAGGAGAGCTCTGCTAACCCATCATTTGAATAAGTAGGTTTCTGTAGGTCCAGCTTCTTAGAGGAAGATTCTCAGTGGGTGTTGAAATGCTTTTATCAATTCTAATGTGCTAAACATAAGCCAGGAATATGGTTGTAACCTGGCTATTGGAGGCATTTAACAGACCTGTTGCTGTTTAAGGAGTTTGTAAGCTAAGGTCTCTTTCCGTGGAGGTGGTTATGTTCAGGTGTGTGTCTGCAGCGTGCGTTAGTATGGTTCACATAGCCACGTTTGAAAGCACAGGATCAGAAGCTGTTCGGGGAGCAACTAGGAGACGAGAGGGGAAATCGTTAACCTCTTACTACAAAGAGTACTTTGGTGTTGCTGCTTTGCCCATCTGAGACAATAACAAAATGACACCATAGAATAGATTGCCTTTTTGTAAAAATTAGTAAAATTCTGAGAACAACGGATTTTTGGATAATAGTTTCTTGCAGTAGAACGCAAATATGTGAAGCTTTCCCTTAAAAGGATATGTATGGATACATTTTAATGTTGGAATGGTATAATTGATGCTGGACTTGAGATTGTTCCAGGCTTTCGTAGGGAAGACGACTTGCTAAATCCGTGTCTTCGGGTAGTTTTTTCTGTTTGAAGTACTGATAGGTTTGAACAGCTATTCAAGTCTCATATATCTGCATCTTCTTTAAAGCACGTATCCTATTTGAAATCTTTCCTACGTGTTACCTGAGGTAATAGGATCCAATTGCTTTGGCCTCGTCCTTTGAAGATTTCTTTAGATGATGGAGTAAATGTGTCATTTATTCCCTTTATTTCTCCTGCAGGAATTGTTTAGGCTGTGGTACTCCCTCTGAGAGAAGTGAATGCGCTGCCGTGAGTTTGTTAACCCTGCGCCCTACCGAGGGTTGGCAGGGGTGAGCCAGCAGCATGAAAAGTCCAGCAGGCGTTAGCTTGTGTTTCTACAAACGAGAATGTTTTGAACTTCTGCTCGAGAAAAGAAAATGAAACAAAATGGAGTAGAATTAGGTTCAATTTTTAGGCCTCCCCATAGTTTGTGACCCTGAATGTTGGGCAGTGCTTCCTGCGGGGGTTTCCTCTATTTCGGAGGCACAGCAGCAGCGTGCTTAGGTAGTTCAGCAGTTTGTTTATACCTTCTGCCAACATGTTCCAAATCCTTCATCCGAATATGGAACTGGGAAGTAAACTGAAAACTTGTCTCTTGACGTTTCCTTTATACCTTCCTCTCTCATGAGATTTCTCCTGGGGTGAGCTTTTCACGTCATTAGCCTTGTGTGGTGTCAGGTTGTGTATCTGTGGCTGGTGAGGAGTGCCGCAAAACCTTATTTAGTCTTCCCTTTCCTGAAACAACTGTAATAGTGCTCAAATCAGCCAGTTACGTCTGTTCAAGGAAGTTAATGACTTGAGACAGGGTAATCATTAACAGAAAGCATTACACTTCTCAAGAAGTTGTTAGAGCGACAGGCACATAGATAAACAGGAGTTCAGCTGGTGTTTATCTCACCCTGAAATCTTAATAGATCAGCCTTATAAATATTGTAGGTGCTGCCCTTGCAGTTCCCTGGAAGGCGACGATAAAATTCCCTTGTTGGATGTTGCAGTAGCCTTCTCGTCGGGACGGCTTTTTGACAGATGAGAACTTTGCAGAGGAAGCTGCTATGGAGCCGTGGGGGAGCCTTCTTGTCCTTGCCAGCCTCTTCCCCTCCCATTTTCCCTCCACCAACAGGCTAACAAAAGTCCATCGGGCTTGCAGAAATGTTGAGACCTGTTTTTTCTGATTTACTGAGAGGTAGGGAAAAAAAAAATGTCTCCCTCGTTTCTGCAAGAAGCTGTTCCTGAGTAGGCATTTCCACGCTGCGGCTCGGGATTGATGGATAGTTGAGAGCCTCAGTACCTTCAGCTCGGCTTGAGAGGGAGCAGCTTTTGAAGGCAGGACTTGAAAAGGCTGTGGTCTGAAATAAAGCAGTGCAGGTGCTTCTCATCTCAGCACGCTTTTTCTGCAGACACAGTTGTGGCTCTTCAGTAGCAGAAGAAAACTCCTGTCTCTAGGATGGCATTGAACTTGAACATAGGTGACAGTTGTTTGTATGTGGTGTAGCGCTTACATGCAAGCTGGTTGGGATTGTTTAAATCTTGCCCTACGTGGCATTCAGGCAGACTTCTGACCCGAGAGCTTTCTTTTTTTTTTTGTAGATGGCGGTTGACATGACTTTAGTGCAGATGAGTTGTTGGGCAATGTGACTTGCCTTGTTGGAGCAAAAAGCAGGTTTGTCTAGCTGGCGCTTCCTCTTACTGAAGTAACCTAATCGTCCGCAGGGAGGGCTGAGTGCTGGTTGCCCACAGTGGTTGATCTTTAAAATACACCTGGTGTGCTTCTGCAGGTTGATCAGATGATTTTTTTTTTTTTTGGGTGATCTAATTAGCAATTGCGAGGCGTTTTCCTAGCTGTTGTAGATGAGCTGAACAGCACCGCCCCGTTGCAGGGTCGGTTAAAGCCCAGATGAAGCTTCTGTGTGTGGTTAAACACCAGCAGTTACTCTCCAGGCCGCTTGGCCCGTATAAGCAGGTTTGAAGCATCCCTTTATTCTGCAGGTTGCCGTGCTTGTCTTGAGTCGGGGTGATTAGTGAGCTGTCTTGCCAGAGCCTGATGGTTGAGGCGCCGTCTCTGCATTTCCCTGAGGAAAGATTCTTTATGGAGTCTTGGAGGTTTTTCCCTAAAATAGTATAGTCATTTCATGTAAAAGGTGAATATGTCCTAGTTAATGTCCTAGATATTTTTTCTGAGAGGAAATCGTGTTTTGCTCCTTGGATATCAGAAGAAGGTGTAAAACACTTAAGAAAATGAAGTGCAGAAGCGTCAGATGCAGTTTTCTGTTGTGTCTGGAGAAGAGGTTTTGTGGTTGTGGTTTCTAGCTTGGTGCGATGGCTGCGATTTGCTGCCTCTTATGAGTTAATCTGAGCTCAAGGTCTACTTACCTTGTTCAATGGCAACCTTGGGGTCGCCTCCTGCTCCTGCTCAGCTGCTGGTTTTTCTACACAGCCTCCTGTGTTTTGTGTGCCAGACCTTTTCCCGTTACGGTTACTCCAAGCCTGAGCGATGGCAGCTTCCTCACGGAGAAGACTAGCTTGGAGAGTTTGTGCGGTTGGTGGTCCACAGTGCCCAAGCTGGTCCCTGCTGCTGTCTCAACAAAAGGGGGACTGGATGGCAGTCGGATATGCCACCGTCAGGCCGCCAGTGTAAACACAGAGCTGAAAAGCCACTTCAAATCCTTCCTGAATTTATGGCATAAAAAAACATGACGAAGATCATATGCTCAAGTATTTCTTTGCTTCGAAAAGAAAGCAAACTTAGGAGCTATGTTTTGGTAAAACGAGTTTGACAGCATGATAAGGGTACCTGGAAAATCCTACCAAGGGAAGGCTGTGGTTCAGGTGGCTCCTGAGATGTATGAGGAACCCCTGCCATGTGCTCTTGTCTTGGCTTTTCTCTTGGAGGGAGAAAGTAAGTCCCGACTCCGCTATTAAATTGAGCAGTGAAATAGTTTGACAGGAGCCAAGAGGCCAGCAATGTCATTGTGCACGGCTTCTTTCCAAGAAAGGAAGGAGGCAAAAGTGCTAAACCTGAACCCTGTCTGCTCTTCCACGACTTTCTCCAAAAGCTGGCAATGTGTCATGTCAATACTCCGAGACACTAACAGTCTGCATGGACGTGAGGGCAAACTCTGTTCCTGACATGAGTTGTTTTTATAACTAAAATACACGATATTTAACAAATAATGCAACTGCATGTTGAATTTAAAACAAAATTCCCACTCTTGGGCAAAGCGGGGAGCATTGCTATGGAGTGACTTGTTTGCAAAGTCAAGGTTTCATAGTTGTTAGGAAGAACATCAAAACCTGTTCTTGCATCTGAGAGAAGATTTTTTTTTTTTGACTGAAAATTCCCTTAATACTCCTGTATTTATTGCTGCTTGTATTGTTAGCAGTAAATTTGTTGGCAGAACGCGAGAAGAAATGCTTTTGAGTGGTAACTTATTGTCCATCGGAACGCTTGAACTTGAGCCTGATAGGAAGAAGCTGACCAGCTTGTTACTTACGCCAGTGGCAGGAAAGTTTATGTGGTTCACAGTGTTTTGGGTTTTGAATTGAACATATTCAGTAACACGTGCTTGAAGCTTCTTCTTGTGCCTGTTTAACAGTAGATCTTTAGCCTTTGTCCGTATACTTACGAAAACTGTTAGGCAAGTTTCGTTGTATTTTTTGACTTCTTCACTCGCTTGTTTCTTTCTGTGTCTTCTGATGGAATCGGACTTGGTGAGTACTTGAAGCTTTGGAGAAGAAGAGGGATTTTTCTGTTTTGACGTTTCTTTTGATCTTGGTTTTTTGAATTCCTAGGATGGCCATGTGGAAGTGGCGAGGTTACTTCTTGACAGCGGAGCTCAGGTGAACATGCCTGCTGACTCTTTTGAGTCTCCCTTGACTTTGGCAGCCTGTGGCGGGCACGTGGAACTGGCAGCTTTGTTAATTGAACGTGGCGCTAACTTGGAAGAGGTGAACGATGAAGGCTACACCCCACTAATGGAAGCAGCTAGAGAAGGCCATGAAGAGATGGTGGCACTGTTACTGGGGCAAGGTAGCTATTGCGGTGCCTTCTGTGGACTGTAATTCCGTAGGCCTCTGCATATGGTGGGGAGGGGAAGCTGGGTGATTTGATTTTGTTCTTCAACATCTTTTGAACCCACCCTTCACGCTTTTTGGTAAGTTAGTGATTTTTGGGTTGGTTTTTTTTTTAAACAAAATATCCTTTGCTTTACTCTTTTACTTAGTAAGTAGTTATTTTCATTTGTTCGTCACAAGCTTTGCGTTTTTTAGACATCGAATGGTGAACAGTTAACGTGGTAACTTGCACTCTGCACAATGGCCTTGGCCTATCCTGAGATGGTGTTATTGCTGAAGTGCTTTGAGGCCCTCAGGGTTTTCCAAACGGTTAAATAAAGTTGAAATCTTTTAGTTGGATACACTGTGATTTTTAGAAGAAAATTTCTGCAGCTCTAGAGATGAGATGTAATCAGAAGATGCCTTGTGCCTTAGGAAATGGCTTTGTCTGTCAATACTGGTTTCAGTAACTGGTGTTTTCTGATGTATCTGTGGTTTTGGTGTTTTGTTTTTTGAAGGAGCAAACATCAATGCTCAAACAGAGGAGACGCAAGAAACGGCATTGACTCTGGCTTGCTGTGGAGGTTTTTTGGAGGTTGCCGATTTTCTTATTAAAGCAGGAGCCGACATAGAACTTGGTTGTTCCACACCTTTGATGGAGGCTGCTCAAGAGGGTCATTTAGAGCTGGTTAAATACTTATTAGCTGCAGGTATGGAGTAATTTTGTTAACAGTTCTGTAGAGTCTTAAAATAACTTGAAGAGAAAAATACCTTTTTCCATATTCATTCCATTTTCATTAGCAGCTGCTTGAAGTTGGCAGGAAAGCTTTGTGGAACCTGAAGTAATCTGCTAGTTGGACCCTAACTTAGCTTCTGAAGGTTAGGTTGATATAAACTCGCTTGGAACTGAACCTCTAGTTTATTTTTTTTTTATTCCTCTAGAGTATGACTAAGCAATCGGTTTCATGGATGTTGGACTGGAAGGAGGAAGTTAAGAATCACCTGGTAAAGATTGTGAAGAGACTTGCATGTTTTCTGTGGTGAACTTCATAACGTTTACTTTCTCGTTACTGCTGCTGCAGGGGCTAACGTGCATGCAACAACAGCAACCGGGGACACAGCCCTGACGTACGCCTGTGAAAATGGCCATACTGATGTAGCAGACGTCTTACTTCAGGCAGGTGCTGATCTGGTAAGTCATCACCTTCTTAAAAAATTAATTAGGAAATGAAGTTATTAACGTCCATTTACTTTTGTAAAAGTAAATGGACATTAATACGGACACAGGGGTGTCCTGTGTACATTGCTGAAAACTTCTGAGTTTGCTGTTAGTTGTTATAGTTGTATTCAAACTACCTTTAACCTTTTTCTTTTAACGAAGTGGGAGCTGGTGATGCTTTCCTAATGGATTTTAGGTTGTTTAATTACCTGAAAGTGCTTAGGTCAGTTGCAGTACTTTGGCAGTTGATGTCTAAAGCATTTCCGAGCCATTCAAGGTTGCTTGTACAGAAAAATCTGAGATTTTTTTTCTTTTGTCATGTGCATCCTGAATGGTATTTAGCTTACAGTTGTTGAGCTGATGATGGGTTAATACTGGTATCTGCAAATTTCTTCTGTTCCTTAAGCAGCTAGCAGTTGCTAGTTCTGTTCTGATGTGATCTATTTGATGTACTGGGATGGAATTAAGATGACGGAGGTAAATTGATTTTTACATTTCAGTAGGCTTATACACCAATATGTTATCAAAAACTGCAGTTAAGCATGACACATTTCGTTAAACTAAAATCCCCGCCGGGTGCTTGAGTGCTTCTTGTCCAGGAGTCTCAGACCTGTGCAAAGGTAGGTAGATAGTTTCATCTGTCTGCAAGGTACGCTCAGTTCAGATGTTACTTCAGTTTGTGTCTGTAGTTTGTGAAACACTAAAAAGGGATCTCCCACGTCTGGTGTCCTTCCTTTCCAGAAACCAAAAGGCTGAATTGCCTCCTTTCGCGCGTGTTAATGTTGAATACTAAGCCTTTCCTTATCTGCTCTAGGAGCATGAATCGGAAGGTGGAAGAACTCCTCTCATGAAAGCTGCAAGGGCTGGTCATGTTTGCACTGTTCAGTTCTTGATTAGCAAAGGTAAGAGTGGGGAAAGGTTTTGGTTTTCCTGCTGTTAGAAATGCTGGAAGTTAAGAACATGTCAGTACTAATGGAATTTCCTTGGATCTGTTTCACATGTTTTAACTTCAGTAGTGATTCTCAAACTAAGCACATAACAATCACCTCTGGTTTCTGGTGGGATTAGTGGGAACCGCAGCTGCTTCTAAAAACAGTTATATATTCTAGTCTGTAATTCCTAGTAAAAGCAGCGACAGTAGTAGTGGATTCTCGGTGTCTCTGTGCTGCCGGTGCTTTTGAATGAACACCAACCTCTTTGCAGAAGTTGAACTTCAAGTGCGTGTTTGCTTCGGAGTTTTGACTACAGCTTGCTGTGTGTTGTCAGAACTGTCAGCTCCAGCCTTACATCGCTCTTGAACGCATGGAGTTGATACAGAGCTTGGAAGCGCTGCTTTCTCTCGCTTGAGCTGATGCTGAGGGATTTTTCTTGTACCTTCCTCCTGTGGCATAGAACTGGCCTAAAGCTTCCAGGGTGGTTTAATTTCCCCTGTGTAGTTTGTAGAGGAAAGAAGCAGAGCTGCAATTAGTCTTGCTGATGCCAAGATGCATGGATCCATGCGCTGGATCTTAGCCTTTGTTTTTTCCTTTTCTTTTTTTCTTTTTTTTTAAAAAGGTGTAGCTCTGGCACAGTTGTTGGCAAAGTGAAAAAGCCATAGGTTGACCTACTACGTGGTGTTCCAGACTTGGCAACATCACTGTTTGAACAGTGAGTTTGGAGTGCTACTCCGGGCAGGGTTGCAAATCTTCTTGGAGCCATATGTGCCCAGAGTTGAACTCCCTTTAAAGCATTAGGCACCTGGCAAGACCTTGAGTTTAGTAGCTGTGATGTGTTCAGTGGTCTTGTGGTGACAGTAATAATTGACTGTTCAATTTGTTTATCAGTTGTAAGACTGCAGTCATGGAGAGCTATGTTTTCATGTTTAAGAAAATAAGTTAATTTCCTGTCTCTTTTGGTAGAGAACGGGTTGTAAGTCTTTTTCAATAATCTTTCCCCCTCTGTTTTTGAAGGAGCAAATGTGAATAGGACCACAGCTAACAACGATCACACAGTGCTGTCGCTGGCCTGTGCCGGAGGTCATCTGGCAGTTGTGGAGTTACTGCTAGCTCATGGTGCTGATCCTACGCACAGGCTGAAGGTTTGTCGCTCAAGTACCGTATTTTCCTCTGAGCTAGTCTTTCATCTTAAAACTAACGATATCCGAGCGAATTTGGTCCTCTCACGTTCTCTGCAACTGGCCCAGCATGTTGTGATTTAAATAGGAGATCGAAGAGGTGGTGTGTCCATGGAGAGTTGTTATGCTCATGAGCATATTTATAGAAGTTAGAGTTAGGAAGAGTGCGGGTCTATTGATTACTGTGAACGTAAAAGTTGCACTGGAGTTCTAAGTTCAGAATTGTGGAAGAGGAAGGGAAATTTTAACAAGTACTAGTTATTGTGGAAATACTTCAGAAACCGTAAGTTTAGATGTGGGCTTACTGCAGACTGAATGAATATTTATTAACCCAGTCTTAACACGTACTGTGTCGTGTCTCCCAAAATGCTTCGGTGTTAGCCTGTTTTGATGGTGCTGTGTTCTAATACTGTGATCTTCCTTCCTTAGGATGGATCAACGATGTTAATAGAGGCAGCAAAAGGTGGTCATACCAGTGTGGTTTGTTACCTTCTAGATTACCCAAACAACTTGCTTTCTGCTCCTCCACCTGATGCTACTCAGCTGACCCCACCATCCCATGATTTAAATAGGGTAAGATTTAAGGGCTGGTTGTCTGTGGATTTGTGGGGCTTTTTTGCATTTCTTGTTGCAACTTACTCAGAGTTTAAAGAAGTGTCGTACCGTTTTGGTGAACACACTGAAAGTTACTTTGAGCTGTTTGAAAATGGTGAAGTCTCTTTGAGCATCACTGTGTAGTGCTTTCATCGTTCTTCTTACTGCTCTATAAATACTTTTGGAAAAAATGAGCAGGAAAAAAAACCCAGCAAGTGAAAAGGTGTGTTTTAATGAGGCTCTTCCTCTGAATTATGTTTGTGGCCTATTTTGGCTTGTATTGGCTTTACCACAGTATAGCACTGTACCGTGCCAAGATGAGTCTTGCTTGGCAAGTAATTTCTTAGGTTAAAAATGCGAAGTGCATACAAGTCAGACGATCTCAAATTTTTGACTATAGAACTCAGCGTTTAAACAAAAGTATTAAATGTTATTAGTTACCATGAAAGTCTGCTTTTCTAACAGGTTTTGTTTACCTTCTATTGAATAATAACTAGATTAGAGTATGAGAAAAGTAATCTGTTAGTATCCAACGTTTTAGGCTCCTCGTGTACCAGTGCAGGCGCTGCCCATGGTCGTCCCACCCCAGGAGCCTGACAAACCCCCTGCTAATGTCGCCACAACCCTTCCCATCAGAAATAAAGGTCAGTCTTAGTTCCGGAGCTTGTTTTCTGAATAACCTTCCCAGGTAGAAGATAGAGGGTTGCACTTCTAGCAGAGTAGTTCCTATGAAGAGTGTTCATGGATTCAGTCAACAAAACGGCAATTTAATATTTTTTTTTTTAAGGATTGCATATCTGCCAAATACGAGGTATCAGTCATCTAACCCTGTAATCATAAAGCGTCAAGAAATCTGCCTAAGTAAATATGTTAAAATATATATTAGTCTGACGTAGTGGACTAATGCAAAACGTCACCCGGAAGCCTATATAAATTTGATAATGGAAGTTGTAAAAAACAACTGTAATCTCCATACTGTAGTTGATTGGATAACTTGCGTTTACTTAGGATAGTAGTCCTGGAGCAGGTTTGACTAATTTGATTGAAGGCGGAATTTCTTGTGCTATAAAACACTTAGTCTGATGTGGCTCAGGTCCTCCTAGGGCTAAATTTGCATCTATTTTTATATCGCCATTTTGACACTTAAGGCTTTCTGTACTTAAGAATTCTCTTCCCCAACAATTTTTGTCAAGGATCAGCAGTAGTGCAAATACAGGCGTGCATGTCATAAAATTAATACTGTGTGTACACTTGTATTGTTATGGAAATACAGCGAGGATGACTGGAAGAAACTGGGCACCTCCACTGCCTCAGACCCTGAGTTTTGATTTGCCTTTCGCCCTTCAAAATTAACCGATTGTTCCTTCTCCAACCGGTATGGCAGACCATGTCAGCTGTGTTACCGTGGACTTCTTCATAAAAGATGAATTGGATTAGTCCATCGCTCGTCCTTACAGGAAGGCTGAAATATTTGCCTTGCCTGGGCAGAGAGCTGAGTTTTGACACAGGCAAAACCATGTCTGCTATGGATAAAACGTAGTGGCTAAACGTACCCTGTTAGATCACGTTAAATATAAATGGCTATCCCGGGTTCTAGCGCTGTTTGTCAGCTGGGCAAAGCTGGATACCTGTAGCGAAAGGATTCAGTAGTCCTAGAAAGTGTAATGCTTCCTAAAACGTACTAAGTTATTCACAAAACCGGTGGCCTAGAACAAGTCACCTGTCCCTCGAGATGTTTTTACGTCACTTTTGCTGCACTTCAGGGCTGTAACCATACGTTTATGTCTTAACACGATAACAGACGCAATACATCACGTAAAGAGGCAGCATATCCTTTCTTTTTGTTTCCATTTCTCGTGTAGCACCACTTGAGAACAGCGGCTCTCGAGACAATCGCTTCATTTGGCAAAAGTATAACGATTGTTGGAGTCAATATGTCAACGTAGTGCAGGGTTATTTGGAACGTATGCGCAGTAATCTGTACTGTTAAATTGCAACCCGACTGCTGTGTTAAAATTGATAGCGAAAGATACGGTTTTCTTGGAGGGCCTTCACAGTACACGCTGACCTTCTGTGGGTGCGGTGTCTTGGTGCATAACCGGCCATTTAGCATCCCAACAGTAGCTCTATAATGAGGATGCCATTCGTATGCACTTCCATTGGTTCTGAGGGGGTTTCTTTTTCACACAGCTGCTTCTAAGCAAAAGTCCAGCAGTCATTTGCCAGCAAACAACCAGGATGTACAGGGTTACATCACCAATCAGTCTCCAGAGAGCATTGTAGAAGAGGCTCAGGGCAAGTTGACAGAGCTGGAGCAGAGGATAAAAGAAGCCATAGAGAAGAACGCTCAGCTGCAGTCCCTGGAACTGGCACACGCTGACCAGCTCACCAAAGAGAAGATTGAGGAGCTGAACAAAACGAGAGAGGAACAAATTCAGAAGAAGCAAAAGATTCTGGAGGAACTGCAGAAAGTGGAGCGCGAGTTACAGCTGAAAACTCAGCAGCAGCTCAAAAAGCAATATCTAGAGGTAAAAGCGCAAAGAATCCAGCTCCAGCAGCAGCAGCAGCAACAGTCTTGCCAGCATCTGGGACTACTGACTCCCGTTGGGGTAGGAGAACAACTCTCAGAGGGAGACTATGCGCGATTACAGCAAGTGGACCCCATCTTGCTTAAAGATGATCCTCAGCAAGCTGCTGCGCAGACGGGTTTTGCACCAATTCAGCCTCTGGCGATGCCACAAGCTTTGCCTCTGGCAGCAGGTTCCTTACCTCCGGGGTCCATCGCAAATCTTACAGAACTGCAAGGTGTTATAGTTGGACAGCCAGTATTGGGCCAAGCACAACTAGCAGGGCTGGGGCAAGGAATACTGACAGAAACACAGCAAGGGTTAATGGTAGCCAGCCCTGCTCAGACGCTCAATGACACGCTGGATGACATCATGGCAGGTGGGTTTATATTGTTACGAGCAGGTATAATATTTGCTTGACCAGTTGAGGGGATGTCCACTTCTGTGTGTGTGTGTGTGTTTGTGTATTCCCGCTAGCTCGACGGCAAGTCCCACTAGCCTACTGCTCCCTGTCTTCAGGAGGTCAGAAAACTAGATTTAACTTTTCAATTTGCAGGGTTGCCTTTCCTTTTGTTGAGCTAACCGGTGCTTGTTTGTCAGGTTGGTATGGCGGAAGTGGCTTTTTTGACTCCTTGATAGTTTGGGGGGAGATGCGCTAGGGTCTTACAGTTCTGTTTTGGCCTGTTTGTAGCTCAGGAACAACATCTTGATGCTACCAGTCAGTACTTTGTACTAAGTGACTGAAACCTGGCTTGGAGCGCGCACAATAGGCTTGGAGCCACTACAGCACCACGACAAGTCCATAGTGCTGAGGAACCTCGTAGGCTTGTCTTCTGAATGAGAGCTGCTCTAGCTGGCCTTGAATAGTCCGCCTATTGGAAGCTTTGACTTCTCTCTTTGGAAAAAAAGATGGTAACCCTGTGACTTTCAAAAATGTCCGCTCATGAAAGTGGCCACTTTTCCAGCGAAATAAAAATTTAGCCATACTAAATTCTTTTTAATTGTTTTAGAGAATTCCTTACCCTGTGACGTAAGTGCTTCAAGGCCTTAGGTAGTAAAATAAAAGAATGAAACAAGTTTTAAATACCATAGGAAATGAGTTGTTAGTGTTGTTTTCCTTTACGCCTGCTTCAGTTGCACTTAATACCCTCTTCGTGTTTAAGTGGTTGCTGAAACACTCATTTTGACTACTTAGCTGAATACAGATTAACCATTAGAAAATAGAATTAAAAAACCCATGTCACTTGATGAGAATTTGCGAGGTGCTCTTGATGGAGTTGATGTACTTCCGTTGTTCAAAGTGCTGGCGGTTTTGATGAGTCCGCTTGGTATAAGGTGTCAGGATGAGGCGCGTGTGCCGGAGAAAGGGCAGGTCTCGGAGAAGGTCCCACATACACCGCAGGAGGTACTGGAGTACCATAATGGTGCAGAATGAATAGAAGATGTGGTAATGGCTAAAAATTACAGGTGGTGATTGTTCAAAATACTTCCAAAATTAAGTACCTAATAAGTAACCTGATGTCCAGGCAAAGCCTTGTGAAAGGTTACGGAAGCTTATCGGAGCTACAGAGATTCTTTTCTGGGTATCTGGTGTGAGAGCACCATAGCCTGGACATAGAGACTGGAAGCTGACAGTGGATAAAAACCAGACTTGATGCGTGAAAAAGTAGATAAAGCTATGTGCATCTGTAGTGAAGATTTGTCTCAGGTGGAGCTGCTGGGATCCATCCCAATACCACCTGCTCAATGGAAGAGGCGGGATAATCGCAGTTCTTGGCTACTTACGAAGAATCTGTGCAGCGCACTTCGGTTGCGTTTAAAGAAAACCCAAACTTGAGTTACGACACTTGTTATGTGTTTAACTGCATATAACATGTTGAGAATCCGTGATTTTGGGGCATCTGCCGTGTTCCCAAGTGCTCAGCGTGCTTTTTTGGAAAGGTCAGGGATTTCCAAGTGCATTTGGGTGACTCTCTTTGTACGACGTGGTCCCAGGCGTCAGTAATGCATGCACACGTGTGGCTGGGAATGAGATCTGAGTTGCGCTCTGGGAGGCGTTTGTAGCAAATCAGTTAAAAGCTGTACGGATGCAGTTCCATCTTTGCTTTTCTTGCAGCGGCTGGGTTTAGGGTTTTTTCTAAGCGGGAGCAGACACAGAGCTGAGTATAAAACCTAAGTGCCAGCTTGGATCCACTTAGAATTTAGCGTGGAGGTGAAATGGGCGTAAGGTAACACAAAACACTTAAGCAGCAGCTAAATATTCTATCAGTAGCTTTGTGTATTGCTTTGATAGGAACCTCTGGAGTATTCCATGGATTTAAATCTCTTCCCGAGACGAGTGTAGTTCCATAACAGAGCTGTGGCTTGCAGCACCAGTGATGAAACCAAAGCTTCACCTTGACTGTGCAAACTTTATCTAAGGTTTACCTCGGTGCTTAATTAGTTGCAAACAATGAGTGTAATTTTCCCACTTCAAGGAGTTGTTTCAGACAAGGCCGGGTGTGCCAATGCTGGTGTGTCGGGGGCAAGACGTGGGGATTGCTGTGGAGGTCAAGTGGTGCTGCTGGCTCAGCTCTGGGACCCCAGAGCAGGGTCCCTCGCTGATAGAGAAGCTAATTGGTGTTATCAGAGCCTTGCACCATTTGCCTGGAGACACAGGGAGAGAATGTACCAGATTAAGGGTGGGTTGTGGGTTTTTTGGTTTGGTTGNAAGTAGAAAAAGTAGTAAATAATCTTTCCATTATAACTTGGGTCTCCTGTGTGGTCCCGCTGGAGCTGCTGACAAGCAGAAGCTCGGCTCTTCAGCTTCAGGCGTGGGACAGGCTCTGTGCTTGCTGCGAGGCCAGGGAATTGGGTGCATTTTTAGGGTTAGTTACGTAACTAGAATGAAAACAACATTAACAATTTAACATCGCGTATGTGAAATGGTGTGTTAAGGATATAAAGAAAAGAATTATATCCCTGTTTTTAGTAGCAAACTTTTATGTCTGGTAACAGAGCCTCACAAAGAGCTTCAGGAATCTTGAAGCACTTGATAAGCCGAGTTCCTGGAAGCTACCTTGTGGGATGAGCCAGTTTGAACTGTAACTGTCTAAATTAATACATAAAAAAGAATAGGCATTGACTAAGTTCTTCACAGAAACTCAATACTGAAAAAATAACTGTAGGGCGCCCATATCGCAGAAAACCCAGGAGGTTCTGTCCCACCTGGGACCTGCGCAGGAGCCGCAGAGAAGCGAGGATGAAGCTTTTCTGCGCTGCTCTAACTACAGTTAGTTGCAATTGTTCTTGCAAATGGGTGGTAAATGTATTGAGAGCTTTGCCCTTGGAACGTTCAGGGCTGTTAGTGCACAGAAGCCGTGCCGTGTGTTTGTACTGCAGTTCAGAACATAACTTGGACTCTTGTAATTCACGGCATCTTACGCATCGGAAGTGTTCTCTGTTGATTTTAAGCGTGTGGCAGGAACACAGCTTTTAATAGCTTAAGGTAGTACAGAGAAATGGGGGGCAGAGGACAAGACGAGAACAAGAAGAACTGGAACAAGCCTGTTGAGTTGGCTTGAAATTATTTGGGAAAAAGTGGAGGTATCTAATGTATTTCTTATAAGTCTCTTTTCCAGTCCCTCGTCTTGACTTACTGCAATGTAAAGTGCAACAGGTTTGTTTTTTAATAGGTCTACTGTTGACATTACAGCAGATCAGAAATAAATGCGTAAGAGCAACGCTGTGCCCGCAACCTGACAACACTAGAAGGAAACATAATGGTCAACATAAAGATGAAATGGGATTATAAGGGTGCTTTGTTTCACTTAAGGTCTTGCACTTAGTGAAAATATGAAGTATTAGGGGAAGTGGCAAACTTGAACAGTGCAAACAACCCCGTGTTCCTTTTCAAAATGTCAGCCTTTTTTCCAGACACGCCTTTTCACGGAATCTTTAGAGTTGGAAGGGACCTCTAGAGATAATCTGGTCCAACTCTTTTGATTTAGGATGTAGATCAGGAAAGAAAAAATCCCGTTAGCTTAAATGTGAAGTATCTTGTGCTATTTTTCAGGCTTTTTAATTTGTCATCTTGGCTGTTTTCTTTCCTCCCCTGGTAGCAGGGCTGCATTTGTAAGGCCAAATGCTTCTCTGGATGGTGAGATGCTTGGGCTTGGGGGAGAAATTAGCAGCTGTGCGGATGTCCCTTATTTATTTATTTAAGCTAAGAGAAGGTGGAGATGTCCAGAAAGAAATCAATACGAAGAGCAGCTACGCTCCTAATAGCAGTAAGCACAAACCAGGTTGTCGAACATCCAAACAACCGCAAAAGCCTTTGGCTGGAGTGGTCAAACGGTGCTTGGAGTGAGGGATTCCCAAAGAAGCTTGACCTTGTTTCCTAATGTGATTAAGACTGCTAGCTGGTCCCCAACCAAGGCAGGTATATACTAAAATATTCTAATAGCTTCATTCTAATTAGTCTATTCCAGTAGACTTCATTATCCCAGGCATGAAGTAATGACGTTTCGGTGTTTAAGTACAGACTTTTAGTTCAATTTTGCCACTGTCTGTTAGAGTAGATGGCGGGGAGAGGGGTATCGTAAACCTTTGCCCGTCAGTCCGTTTAGATTAGATGATCGAGGTAGTGGGTTACTCTTTCATTCAGGGCTCGAGACTCTTGTGAAAACCTTTTGGCTTATTGAAAACTTTTAGTATATTTTGTTTGGACACCGTAAATATTCTGTTCATTGCCCTTGGCATGTCCATTAAGTTTGAACTCTGCACAGGAAATACATACAATCCAAGTCATTATCCATAAAAATAAATATCTCGTCTCAGTGAAATGTGCTGTAGGGTTATGAACTATATTTTGTCCGTTTATTATTTCTGAAGCACTCCTGAAATATATTTAGTGTGCGAACTGTAAGTTAACACGCCTGTTCCTCTCCACCTGCATGCATAAAACCGTTTATATATGCGTTGTACAATAAACGTTTTCTTCCTTGTGGGAAGAGGGGGGTTGGCTTTTAAACATGTCTCTTTTTTTCTTTTTTCCCCCTCAGTGCAACACCATTGGTATAAAAAATAGAATCTAACTGAATAGAGACCTTCCTAACTGTCTTGGTTTGTGTGGGTTTGTTTTGCTTTTTTTTAAGTTTAACAAATTTAATAGTGCTTTCTGTAATCTAGAGATACTCCCAAGCCCCCTTCTTGGGACTACAGCGGTAATTGTTAGCAACGGTTTAAAATCCATGTGCTACTGCCGCAGGGTTAACTTTTCACGTGTTGGATTATTTGATGATCGTGCTTTTACATCATCCCAGTTAAGCGTATTTAGTTAGCTTCCAGTCCATTTCACCATCCTTACTGCGTTATTTTGGACTCGGTGTGAGAGTCAAGAATCATCATCCTTTATAATTCCATTACTGTTTTACGCTGCTTTAACTTCCTCTTCGAACTTACGGAAAGAAGGTAAATGTGCTAGTTTTTCAAAATTGCGTGTTATGAGCATGTATGTAAAGAGAAGAGCAGGAGTGGAAACAGACAACTTCATATCCTTCTATATGAAACCCATTTGAAGTTGTGGTTTTAGGTTGTATCTCTAATTTACAATCAGACTAAGGAATGAGACGAGTTTAAATTAGATGCTGCACGGAAGGATATTTGGTTATGACCTTTGGTTAGTTCTCCTCGGACCAGAACTCCCGTAGGCCAGAGGGTTTTGACTTCGGGTCAGAATGCTTTGGCTTAGCTTCTGTATGCTTCCTTTAATCCGTACCTAGCGTGGTTTGTCTCGCCAGACAAGAAGGGTTTTGAAAAGGCACTCTGATGTAAAGATCAAGGGAGTTTGGGTCTTGATTTACTCTTAAATAAAAAGCTAATCAGACCTTTTGTGTTGTAAGTTGGGAGTTCTTTGTTTCTCTCGGTGACATTTATTAGCTTCTTTGGGATTTGGTGTAGGAAGTCTGGAAATTAAATTAGCAATGGAGGAAAAACAGCCCTCTCGCAGCGGGGGGTTACGCACATTAGC
This sequence comes from Rynchops niger, assembly GCA_013400035.1. Lineage (NCBI taxonomy): Eukaryota > Metazoa > Chordata > Aves > Charadriiformes > Laridae > Rynchops > Rynchops niger. The sequence continues at coordinate 523,038 of VXBH01007179.1, forward strand.
ATGTTGGGGTACAATTTTTGTGGCATCTGTTGAAAAACTTACCACTTCCGATTAAGTATGGGAGCTAATTATCAATGGCTGGCAGTTAGGGACACGGCTGATTATTAAACCGTTTGACAAACGAACAGGCGTTTAAAAGTTGGGGATAAAGGGACATTCTCTTGATAAGGCTACTGGGTGGTGTGGTGTGTATTAGGTGAACACGGACAACGTGTGGAAACTACTTTTCTTTCCTTTTGCAGTTAAAGGTGCTCTTGTCCCCTTGCCAGGAGAAGTGAGCAGTTCTTCCCTTTCTCCTTTGCTCAGCACACCTGGGAAAGACCTGGAGAAAAGGCAGGGAGACAACAATTAAATTATTTTAAGGAGAAAAAAAAATCCCCCAAAAGTAGGAAAATGGGAGATTTCCCCCGAAGGCTGTTTAGGATTCAAGTTTGCTCTGTACTTCTAAATGTGACATGTCTGAAACAAATTTTGGGGCAGTGTGGCAGTCGGTGCTATTTTGTGTCGTGTCGATGCATTGTCATGAGCTGTAAAATGGTATTACCTTCCGCTTATCCTAACAACCGTGACCAAAGTTTCTGCAAAATGGCTGTTAAGAAGCTTCCACTTCTCTGGCTTCAAGCAATTCCGCCACGTGAGCGTCCTGACACCAGCGCTGTTGCTTTTCTGTTGTGTTTGTAGGGGCCAGGGGGGCGGGGGGTCAAGGTTGGACAGACTTGTATACAAGAGTCTTCTTTAAACTGTTGTAAGAAAAATTGCATAGCTACCCATCGACTGGACTTGTTCTGCAGTCCTGCTTCTAAAGGTATGGAACTCCTGAGCCGAATCATGGCTGACTTGTTGTGGGAGAGATCTTGGGTTAAAAAACGAAACAAAACAACTTCTTTTTCTGTGTGGTGGGCTTCCAGAAAACATGCCAATCTGATACTTAACCTATTTCTTCGCTTGAATACACTTAACCTTTTTCATAGTTAATAATTCGAAGAGTTAAAGGTTCAAAGGTTGGGTCAAATGTGTGGAAAATACGTATTTGTGGAAAATGAAGTTTTTCGGGAGTTCTGTCCGTCGGTGGGCGTTCTGTCCCACCGTCCATTTATTGTCACGTTGAACTTAGGAAGCGAAGTGTTTTGCTGTTACTAAGTGTGATCATTCTGTTCAACAGCAGTGAGCGGAAGAGCGTCTGCAATGTCAAACACTCCTACCCACAGCATTGCAACTTCTGTCTCCCAGCCTCAGACGCCAACTCCGAGCCCTATCATTTCTCCTTCAGCCATGCTCCCCATCTACCCTGCTATAGATATCGATGCCCAGGTGAGCCCACGCTTGTTGCTGCACCGCGGATGCCTGAAGCTATTTTGCTGCTTCATCCTGAATAATTCAACGCCAGTAAACAGCTCTGTTGTGTCATGAATTGGGGTCTAGAGACTTGATTTGCTGCTTTTAGAAAGCCTCTGCAGCTCCCCGGAGAGTTGCAACCCGCTTTGCTCCGTGCTCTCGCTGAACAAAAGAGAAGGCCTTTGAATGACTAAACACTTGCATTTCTTAGTCCTTTGTTGTCGGAGGGATTATGAGAAACGGCAAAGTTGTCTTCGGACAGAAATTAAATATTTTTCTGGGCTGATATCCTAAGACAAAAATAAGCCTTAAAATGCTGCACGCTGTTTTTTCTGGTTGTGCTTGAAGTCGTTGGCCAGTGATCACCCAGCTTGACAGAAGTATGAAAGTACGGAAACTAATATATTAATTTCTGTAACTTTTTTAACAAGAGGAAATAACGCGAGCTCTCGTTTCCACTAAAGAAAAGGCATTTCTGTATTGAAAGTAATTTTAAAAAGGGCTACTTTATGTTGAGTTGCAGCTAGCTGGCCATCAAAAAACCAGGGTGCATATGCTAAATAGTATATGTATACGCATAGCTCTGGACTATCCGTAACTTGGCTCAGGTGTGGGCAGCGTGGAGAAAAGGCAAGGCATGAGATTGCGGAGAAGGGGTGAGAAACCTCTGGAAAACCAGGCTTGGCTACTTCAGCTTCTCGTGCCGCTGGGCTTGGTTTCTGCCGTGACCGTGTCCAGGAGCGCTTGCCATAACCCGATGGGCCTCGACGTTAGCGAGTAGACAACAGGGCAGATCACGGCTACGATAAGTTGCCAGCCACCCTGTCTCATAACAGAGTAAAGTGAAAGTGAATTCTCACAGTAGCTAGGAAGTGTGGGTTTGTGGGGTTTGGCTGTTTCTGTTGTTTTGGTGTCCGTTATTGTTTAAGGAGAGAGGTGGTGCTTTAGTCAGTCCCTGTGCTGTATCTAACAGTCCTGTGAGACTCTCAGTTGCTCTTTCCAGTGGGGTGGTGGTGGTTTACCTGGGCCCCGGCAGCACTGAGGGATGGAACGCAGGTTGCTGCGTTGCAAGTGTTCGGTAGGCAGAATCAAGGGTGATACGGGCTCTGTGCCGTTACCGAGAGCTGGCTGCTGCTGGAAATGCTCGCGTGGGGAGACAGGGTATGGGTACTCCAAAGGGGGGAAAAACTTTACGGCAGAGCGTAAGCTCTAAGCCTGTTCTATGTTTTCAGTTGTTTTTTTCTTTTCCAGTAGTGTGTTTGTGGGCTGACTGTAGCTGATTTCTCCTGTGTGGAGGCTTCAGCAACAGTAGCGGTGAGATCGCGGAATCTTTCCCCCTTTGGTTTAACCGGAGGGTTAAGAGTTAAAGATAGAACTCTTATCTTCATTATATCAGTCAAGCAGTGGTAAAGAAGTTGATCTAGTTAGCAAAGCACAGGTGAAATCCCAGTTCTTGAAGGATCTCAGTTCTTGTCAGGGGTTGTTCTCAAATCTCCCGGCAGAGCTGAGTTGAGAAGTAGAAGGAGACTTAAACATGAAGGAGAACTGAGAGGTAGTGGGCAGACATGGCTTGAGCTTGTAGAAGTTTTTTCGCAGGTGTAGTTGTACTTGGGCTAATAGGTGATATAACAGGGTTGTGCTTGAAAAAAGAAATATTTATCTTGTTCTGTATATGATGTCTGTTTCCTTTAGACTGAGAGTAATCACGACACTGCGTTGACACTTGCTTGTGCCGGTGGCCACGAAGAACTAGTACAAACCCTGCTAGAGAGAGGAGCTAATATTGAACACCGGGACAAGAAAGGTCGGTAGCTCCCTGGCAACACAGACCCTGGTTTTCCAGTGTGTCACTCTAAAGAAATACACGATAAGCCTAGTCTTTATGGGAAGCTTTTAGGCTTGCTTTTCTGGTGGTTTAACTGATGTCACTTAAACTTAAGCTATGAACGTGGACTCTTCAGACATCCTTTTTCATTTCAGGGTTTACTCCGCTTATTTTGGCTGCTACAGCTGGCCACGTGGGTGTTGTTGAAATCTTACTGGATAACGGAGCTGATATTGAAGCCCAGTCTGAGAGAACCAAGGACACTCCCTTGTCTTTGGCTTGTTCAGGAGGGAGACAAGAGGTAAAGCAAAACTGAACTCTTCAAAAGCAGTATGTAGATTACACTACAGAATCTTCCAGAAAAGCTACAGTACCTTAATTCACCATTCTGTTTCAGGATGCTGTGTTTTAAAAAGGATGCAGAGAGCTTCACATTTTTTAAGCTACATGTTGCGGCGTGTCTCCTGTAGATTGCTGCTTCTCTTGTTAAAAGGTGGACCAGTGCCGCACAGATAACCTCCTGCCTGTAATCATTAGGGGCTCATTATGGGGCTTTTACCAGCATAATTAGATACAGATATGAAAGCGAATGCAAGGAGTGTTCTTGTTCAGAAGCCAGAGTTAAACACAAATCAGTTCCATGTATGAGCCGAGAGGGTTTTCTAATGGATTCTGTCTAGGCCGTGGGATATCGGACCACAGCAGGAACTTCAGCATCTCTGACTAAAAATACACAAAAACGTTTTTCAGATGATCGATCAAAAGTGAATGTAGGGGAGGTTGGTTTTTTTAATGTTATGGGAAATACTGTATTTTGTGACTTCATTATATAATCTGCATTTTGATTTATTTTTTTCTTCCTCATGGTTGTTACAAATCTAAGTTCTGTTAAAGCTTCTACCACGTGGACTGTGAAAGCCCCAGTGGAAGCTGTAACCCGGTGTGGGATCACCTTCCGCTGTGGCCATCTGGAAATTAGGGAGGCTGGAGACACCTCTCCCACTTCTGCAGGCTGTCTTAACAGTGCTCCTGTGGCGTTTAAACAGTGATGCCTTCCCTAAACAAAATCTTCCTGAAAACTTGCAGCTCTCCTGGCCTGTTTTCAGCGCTCGGGGGAAGCTCTCGGGCGTTGGGGTTGGGCTGCAGGGACGCTCACCTGTGCTCTGGTGAAGGGAAAGGCCTGCTTTTTACTCTGCCTCTCATAGCAGCCGTTCTGGCCAGCAGCCTCGGGCAGCAAAGGTGGCAGAGACGTGATTGAGCTGTGTTTCTCAAGCGGTAGTTCTTGGAGGAACGCATCATGTATTCGGGAGAGAAGATGGGAGAGCACCCGGCTCTGGGCAGAGGAGATGATGCCGGGATGCCCTCCCGCCCCACTTTCTCCATTTGGCACCACGTCCTGGGATTTCACAGGGAAATATTCTAATTGAAAAGCCCTTCACTTCAGTTGTGCAGGTCTAATCTAAACAAGTTTTATGCTTAGAAGCTGAAAGCGGAGCAAATGAAGCACTGCACTGGAGATGACACAGCGGGTTTTCACATCAGTGTTCCTTTCACGTTGCTAGATAGTTCAGTTTCTTGTCAAGTCTTCTGCATTACGGAACGTAAGCTTCATCTGGAACGTGGGGAGCTGTGAATTGTATGGGTTGTAAATGAATCTTTAAGGAAGGGATAACAAAAGCAGTACTTGTTTTGTTAACGTACATAGAAGAACAAGGGATGGAGATGTTAATTTTTCTAATGGCTCTTGCATGAGATGTCTGCGTATGATCTCCACTCCGCTTGCTGTACAGGTGTGAGTAGAGAACATAAGATAAAGCATGCAACTCCTTTCTTGTTTGCTCCACGGCTTTGGTTTGAGGACGAGTTTTTTAACTCGGTAGTGAACTAAACACTAAAATGGGCGAGGGCAAAAAGCAAGAGTACTTTGTATACTGTATTCAAACGGAATCTACAGTTTTTCTCGCTATATTATCCAATCAGGTATGAATGGTTTAAGCATGCTAATGAGTGCTCTTGATTGATTTTTTTTTTTTTTTTTAAAGGAAACTTTACAGTGGCTCTGAAACATGAGGCTGCAGCCTCATCTGTTGACGGGGCGAGAATTATAGGGAAGCAATGGAGTAAAATCGCTTTCTGAGTGTTGGAAGGTGTCAGCGGTATATTTAGGCTTTAAAAACATTTGCCTGGGACAGATTTGCAAGTTCGGGAGAAAACCAGATGTTATTTCTTAAAACACTGCAGGTGGTGGAGTTGCTGCTAGCTCGAGGGGCAAACAAAGAGCACAGGAATGTTTCTGATTACACACCTTTAAGCCTCGCCGCTTCTGGTGGCTACGTGAACATTATCAAGATTCTGCTAAATGCTGGGGCAGAAATAAATTCCAGGCAAGTTCCCTTTTCACCCCTTCTCTGATGGTTTCTGTAGTATTCTTACTTTCTGCCCTTTCCAGAAGGACGTCTTGACAACTATGTGAGCAAAACCTTACTTTTCTTACGTGATCACAAGCAATGCATTGTTTAGTTTGTAGTAGGCTGCTTCTCCCCTTAAGTAAGACACGAAAGGTTTTGACTGCGCGTTTTTAATTCTCTTTTAACTTCCATCTCCCTCTCTGTATTTTGTTCATTTCTTTCCCATAGCATAGGATCAGTCTTCTTTGTCAAAGATATAAATGTTTCTTTCTGTCTGGTTGTCCTGCTGATTGAAATTAGTTCTGGGTTACATGAAGAAAGCGTGTGTGTGTTTATCCCTTTGTTTTCCCTGTGCAGTTGAAGGAAAGCTTTTTCTCTGTGCGTGTGCATGCATGTAATGCTTTTGCATCCATTGGGAGGTAGAAAATAGCTCAGCCGTGCCCCGCACAAGCCAAATGAAAAGTTGAAGGAAAAGTTGAGCTCCTTGTAGGAGATGTCTTGAAATTTACAGCGATTAAGAGGTAACACGCATAGTACCTCTGGGCAGGAATATCTGCCTAAGCACCGCTACTGTGGAGAACCTTTTGTAGTTTCCTTAGTAGTTGTTGCGTGGCTGTTTTTTTGGTCTTGGATAAGTACTACTGCCTTCACGGGCCTTGTTAAAGTCATTTCAGAGATGTGATTGTGATTTACAGAGTGGGGTTTTTTTTTTCCTCCTCTTTCAGAACTGGTAGCAAATTGGGCATTTCTCCCTTAATGCTGGCAGCCATGAATGGGCACACTGCTGCTGTCAAGCTGTTACTGGACATGGGCTCCGATATAAATGCCCAGATAGAGACCAACAGGAACACGGCGCTGACTCTGGCGTGTTTCCAGGGGAGGACCGAGGTGGTCAGCCTGCTGCTTGACAGAAAAGCTAACGTAGAGCACAGAGCTAAGGTAAGGAGCAAAGAGCTCAGCGAGTCTCCCAGAAGAGACGCTGTTAGTCATCGCTTTTCTGTGGTCATCTGATGATTTTCTTGCCTTTTGTCCAAGTTGACTTCCCCAGTTCGGTTAGCCGAACTGAGCCATACATTGTAAAGAAAAATAATGACTGCACTTAAGGGCTAGTATTTTGGGAGTTACACCGTTGATCAGAAGACAAGTGTGTCTTCCGAAACCTTAATTAACCTTCAGTGAAATCGAGAGCAGTGGGCTTTGAATCCCCTTTGAATCCAGCTCTAAGAGCTGACTGAAGATGAGCTAGCCTTAAAAATGTTGCTAAGCTGTTAGGAACTGACCAGGTGTCAATTGGAATCTGCACACCAGGACTAGAAATGTTTCTGGAAGCTGAAATAAATCCTTGCTCGAGTAAAACACACCTCCCACCCCCAAGTAATTGCTCGTTTTCCCCGCTTGCTTGCCTTAGACTGGTCTCACACCGTTGATGGAAGCAGCTTCTGGTGGCTATGCAGAAGTGGGCAGAGTTCTGCTGGACAAAGGTGCAGATGTCAACGCTCCTCCGGTCCCCTCCTCGAGAGATACGGCTTTAACCATTGCAGCGGACAAAGGGCACTACAAATTCTGTGAGCTTCTCATTAGCAGGTACTGTATTTGCAAGTGTGCTGCTTGAAGGAAAACATCTTAAATATGGTCTTACTTAGACTGATCTTTCCCAATATACAGGAATATTTCCCAGTATACGCTACAGGGTAGGAATTGGGAGAGGTTCTGTGTCGGTTGATCATTACTATGTATTTTTATTTATCAAAAGTGATCAAAGAAAGTTCGCTTCGGTGTTAGAGTGCTTGCTTTTGCCCAAACGGACCGAATCAGTTTTTCCTATCCCACTGAATGTTAGAAATAAACAATTTTTTGTAAAATTTCCATATGTGCTAGTCATAATGATGACATGGAGCCATTTCAGGTGGTAGTCTTAAGTCCTTAAACAACAGATGGTGTGCACAAAACACATGTGTAATGTTTTCTTGGGGTTTTTTGGCATTGATCACGATGCATGTTCAATGTAGTCGCGTTTCCTGGGTAGCTTTTGGATATGTCATTTTCCAAGTAGTAGCGCTGCTTGTTGGCTTGCACTTCAAGTGTCCTGAGTGGCTGCGAGTAAACTAATGAAGCATACTGATGGATGGAGTTAATGAAGCAATTAGAGAAGCTTCAGAGACAGCTGACAAACAGCAGGAATTAGGGTATTAAAAAATGTTTTTAGGCTGAGTTGAAGCTTTTTGGCAGCATCAGAGGAAACAAATATATAATACTGTGAACTGAAGCACTCTGTGGCTGCTTATGTTTAATGTGAAAATGAGTATTGAGTTTCACCCTATTGCCCTTGTGTTGCCCGTCCAGTTGATACATGAAATGAAAAAGCTGGTCCAGAGTTTTGATGGAAGGTGTTTGTTTTTGTAGAGGAGCTCACATTGACGTGCGTAACAAGAAGGGGAATACTCCGCTGTGGCTGGCAGCGAATGGAGGGCACCTGGATGTTGTCCAGCTGCTCGTTCAAGCTGGAGCTGATGTGGATGCTGCTGATAACAGGAAGATAACTCCTCTTATGGCAGCCTTTCGAAAGGTAAAATACCAAGTTCACCTTTGGTCTTAGCTGGTATTGTCTTGATCATCCCTACATAGTTCTTCTATATGGAACGTAGCTGACAAACTACGTATTTAAAATTATGTCAACTGTTACTTTTAATGCTTGGCATTGAATCTTCAAAAATAGGTATGTGTGTCACCTGTATAATATCTGTGTTAAACTCTAGTAGAAATTTGCTTTATAGGCACTTCCCTGCGGCGGGTTCTCCTGGGTCTGTCCAAGGGCGAAAGTTGCAGCGTGTTTGTGCAGAGAGGAGGAATGCGTGGTAGAACTGGGGGGAAGTCGGTTTGGCTTCTTACACAAGAGAAGATGAGCACTTTCACAAAAAAAAAAAAAAGCGTGGTTTAGCTCGATTTGACTCAAGAGATAATTGTTCTTAGGAAGAAAGTGTAGTTCAAGTGCTGCAGTACTGGAAGAATTGCAAATGACTGTAGGATCCTCTTCAGTTGGCAGAGCTGGGCATTTGAAAACTACCAAAATAAAAGGCAGGAGTATGTGAAAGTGCAGCTGGAGTAAGGGTGGCTTGACAACCGCTGCTGTGATTGCTTGCCTTCTCTTCCATCATACATGTGAAGAAACATCCCTCGCTAGTTTAGGAGGTGATAAAGATTGAAAAAAAAAAACAAAAAAACCAAAACCCAAAATAAAAAGTACATGTTGAGAGCATCATTTGAAGGAGTTGGAAGTAAATATTTTGCAACAAGTGCTTGGACTGAAGTGTTCCTTATCAAACCAGAAGCAGCTGGCCTGATATAAAATGTCATCCTTGAAATTTTCTTTCCAGGGTCACGTAAAAGTGGTGCGCTACCTAGTGAAAGAAGTAAACCAGTTTCCGTCAGACTCAGAATGCATGAGATACATAGCAACAATTACTGATAAGGTAAGACGGTAAGAATAAAAATATTTGAGAAGGAATGGTGCTGTGACTCAGACTGAGAGTCAAGGTTATGAATGGTCTTTAGCTTCCTGGCACTCCAGATTACAGATGAAGGATGAGTCCCTTTGGAATTTTTCAGAAAAAACATTGCAAAAAATGGGAACACGCAGCTACAGTAACTTTGTGCTCCTTAGTGCTGTGAGAAAACTAGTAAAGGTGGTGGTATTGATTATCTGTGCTTATTTTCAAGTGTTCTTCCAGTCGCCATCTCACTCCGCTCCACCTTCCCCCTGTTGAGCAAGTTTGGACTGAGTTTACAATGGCTTTTGCGGTGGGGTGGAGGTCACAGGATGAACTTACAAGTGTGTCTGAGTTTAAGTATGAAGTTTCTCAACTTTGTAAAAAAAGGAACAAAGAAAATAGAAAACATAATTGACAGTGGTTTCTTGCAGCATATTAAGTGGACTGCTGCTCTTCCTTGTGGCGGTTCAGTGTTGTTTGGTTTACCTTCAGTCCAGGTGAAAAGGGTAAAAGCTACTTTATCACTTTTATCACTTACTTTATCGCTGTAGGAGATGCTGAAGAAGTGCCACCTGTGTATGGAATCAATTGTTCAAGCCAAAGATAGACAGGCTGCTGAGGCCAACAAAAATGCAAGCATTCTTTTAGAGGAACTGGACTTGGAGAAGGCAAGTTGAAAGAGTTTGGAGCAGTGAATATTTATTTGATAAAAGCCCAATTTCACTTTCCTTCGAGATTATAGGATTGGTGAAATTGCATATTAAAGTATAGGAGTATGTGTAATTACCGTAACTGGAGTGTCTAGAGCTGAGCATCTTGTTGTTCAGGTAACCTTTGAACTTTATTTTGAGTATTATGCAGAGAAATTGGATCAAGAAACTCAGATATAACTATTTCCTCTGGAATAATACTGTACCAAAAGAAAGATTTCTGAGTGTAACTTTTCATCAAGTGCGTGATAGGTGGTCATTTTCCAGTCCATTGCTATGGATTTTAGGTCTAACACTGTTTTGTGTCTTAAATATAAAAAAAAAAAAAAAATACTAATAATGTTACTAGAAACCATAGTACTGTAGCAGAAATCTAATGGAAAAGTCGAAGGACAAGTATAGCGTCACATGAGCGCGTGCTTTATATTCAGGCTCGCTGAAACCATTCCGCGTTCTAATCTTTGAAAGGGAGGTGAGCGTTGTTAGGACTGTACGACCGAGACTCGCAACATGACATGCAGAATCCTGAAAATCCATCTTGGAAAACTCTGACTTGAGTTTACAGGGTGTCTGTCCTCTGTTTGTACACTAACCTTCTGTTAAAGTCAGTGAACAATCTATTTGGAAGAAGTAAATACGTAAAGGTATAGATTGTAGAGAATTTAGCCTCTGTTATGTAAATACGTTAGTCTAAAATGCAAACTCAGCCTCCTAAGAAATATTTGCATTCCTTGAAATGCATGGGACACCTCGTGATACTGTTGCACGTGCTTGACTTGCAGCTGAGGGAAGAGAGCAGGCGACTGGCTTTGGCTGCCAAAAGAGAGAAAAGAAAGGAGAAAAGGAGGAAGAAAAAAGAAGAACAAAGACGAAAGCTAGAAGAAATAGAGGCAAAAAATAAAGAGAATTTTGAACTTCAAGCTGCTCAGGAGAAAGAGAAGCTAAAAGCTGAAGGTGATTTAAAATAGTTGCCTTAATTTTGAAACACGTCCTTGATTTTATACCCAGTATTAAAAAAATGCTGCTCTTGTCAAAATGTGAATACAGGCTTGCTTATGGCCTTTGGTTTACCTTTTCTATTAAGCCTGTAGATCAGCGTGATGGCTTTTTCAGTGTCTTGCTGTGGCAAGGAACTGGTGCCAGCAGCTTCAGTGAGAGTTACGGGTTAACTTCACCGTGGGGATGGTGTTGGCTTGGTGTTGGTGGTGTTTTTCGCCTTCTTCCAGGCCCCAATACTTTTAAAAACAGGTCAATTTTTTTTTTTTCAGCTAACAAACAGAATGATGATAATGATTAGCTGCAAAATATGGTGATATGGAAATTCCGAATACCTAGTGTTCTCTTCTTCCCCAGCGAAACCCGGCTCTTTAGTGTCTCGAGCAATGAGTGTTACGTGCTGTACTGGGAAATGCTTTTCACTGATTGTTCCTTCACTCTTAGATGCAGAAAGAAGAGATGTGACAATTTTTTTATGTTGTTTCATACGCTAGTTTATGTCCCCTAATTACTTGCGTCTGTCTTCCCATGCCTGAATTCAATTTCCCATTTGTTAAATGTTGTTGTTTGTTGCAAGAGAAGAATGAAATTCTGTAGGAGTTAGGATAAGCGAGGGGAGAGGCTGCAGGGTATGACATATAGAATAGTTTTACAGATGTCCGCGCAAGCTTCCTCAAGCCAGCTAAATTCGCACTCCTTTTTCACTCTTCCCTCAGATGATCCAGAGGTCCCCATGGAGCCTCCCAGTGCTACCACTACAACCACCATCGGTATATCTGCAACGTGGACAACATTAGCAGGTTCCCATGGGAAGAGGAATAATACCATCACCACGACAAGCTCCAAAAGAAAAAACAGGAAAAACAAAGTAACCCCTGACAACGTTCAGATTATATTTGATGACCAGCTCCCGATTTCCTATAGCCAGCCAGAGAAAGTGAACGGTGAATCGAAGAGCAGCAGTACTAGCGAAAGCGGTGACAGTGACAATATGAGGATTTCCAGCTGTAGCGACGAAAGCAGCAATAGCAACAGCAGCCACAAAAGTGACAATCATTCTTCCACAGCCGTTACTAACACACAGAGCAACAAAAAGCAGCCATCGGTTCTTGTCACTTGTCCAAAGGATGAGAGGAAAGCAGTCACTGGCAAATCATCCATAAAGTAAGTTGCCGCGACTGTGAATGCTGTGTTAAGGTCGCTGTTGCCCTAGGTGTGAGCGCTGTACCTCTGTCGTCATGGACTTGCACTCTTGTATCAGTTGTTCGGAAGTGGACGAGGCAGTGTGTCCTTGCCGTAGTGTGTATGAGGAGTGTAAATATTGTTGCAGTATGAACTTGAGCTTAGTAGTAGGTTTGGAAGCAAGAACCATTATCTTGGATCTGGAATTGCAGAATTGTTGGAGTATTTTGAGACGTAAGCATCTCAATTCAAGCAGCTTCTTAATAAGATAGCACTTTGGTGCTAAAACAGAAAAATTCTTTGAGGGGGCTGGAGAATGGAGGAAATACAATCCTTCCTTTTCTTTTTTTTGACTGCATCATGACAGCATTTAATTTCTTTCAAAGGTTGTCTGAAGTTATAAGTGAAGTGACGAGTAATTCCTTGTCTACTTGCACAAAGTCTGGTCCTTCTCCCCTCTCTTCTCCAAATGGAAAGCTAACCGTTGCTAGTCCCAAACGTGGTCAGAAAAGGGAAGAAGGCTGGAAGGAAGTTGTGAGAAGGTAAGCAAAATATTCCCTGGAGTACCCTCGTTGATGTCCTTTTTCAGAATGTTTTGTGTAGCGTACCTGCTCTGGGGTTACTGAATCACCAGTTTCTTAGCGGACCTGATAGATTTCACAAAATTACTGCTACATAGGTTGACTCATGCATTCTAACATTGTTTTGCCCCATCTGCTCACCGCTTCGTGCCGTAGAAGCGTTTCCCAGTTAAGACTGTTTCTTTTTTGTATAGATCCAAGAAGGTTTCTGTTCCATCAACTGTAATTTCCAGAGTCATTGGCAGAGGAGGATGTAACATCAACGCGATCCGTGAGTGCACGGGGGCGCACATAGACATTGACAAACAGAAAGACAAAACTGGAGATAGAATAATAACAATAAGGTAAGCAGGCTGCTTGATTTGCTCGTTCCGGTGGGGATTCTCTCATTGTGGAACACCTTCCTGTATAGAAAAATGAAAAGGCTTGACCTCATCGTCCCATGAAAGATCACGTTGATACAGTCGGTTCTTTGAGGCAGGGGAGATGAATGGGGTGGGGAAACCGAGAACAACTGCCAGTCGGTACCAGCGCGTGTGTACAAAAAACGATTTGAGATACGGTGCAGCATAAACGTTAGGATTCTGTGTTCAGAGTTGTTCAGACGTGGCTAGATATGTAGTGTATTTGGGGAGGTAAACATGTTAACCGTTTGGGTTCTTTGGGAGTTAGAAGTTTTCAACTTGAGCTCCTTAAATAATTCTTGGCAGCAAGAATGTGCCAAGCTCAGTTGTCATACAGAGAGTTATTCTTCTGTCTGTGTTAGCATGACGGGTGGCGGGCTGGATCGTGCGTAAATGCTTTAGATGCACTTTCCCTTTTCCCTTCAATTTTATAGGGGTGGCACAGAATCAACGAGACAGGCCACACAGTTGATCAATGCTCTGATTAAGGATCCCGATAAAGAAATTGATGAACTTATTCCAAAGAACCGTTTGAAAAGTTCATCTGCAAACTCCAAAATAGGGTCATCAACACCTGCCACCACTACAGCTGCTAACAGTTCTCTCGTGGGCATCAAAGTGACCACCGTAGCTGCTTCGTCGACATCTCAAACTGCCTCCGCGCTCACCGTGCCTGCAATTTCTTCAGCGTCCACTCACAAAACCATTAAGAACCCAGTGAACAACGTGCGGCCTGGTTTCCAAGTCTCTCTTCCATTAGCATATCCTCCTCCGCAGTTTGCACACGCTTTACTCGCTGCTCAGACTTTCCAGCAGATCCGTCCGCCTCGGTTGCCCATGACACACTTCGGAGGTACTTTCCCACCGGCTCAGTCCACGTGGGGTCCGTTTCCTGTTAGGCCCTTGAGCCCCGCAAGAGCTACCAACTCACCGAAACCTCACATGGTGCCTCGCCATAACAGTCAGAACAGCAGCGGTTCTCAGGTGAATTCAGCCAGTTCTTTGACAACTAGTCCAACAGCTACAACAAGTTCAGTGGCTTCTACTGTGCCTGGTTCTTCTGCAAATGGCAGTCCAAGTTCACCTTCGGTCAGAAGACAGCTTTTCGTCACAGTGGTGAAGACATCGAACGCCACAACGACCACGGTGACAACCACGGCGAGCAACACGAGCACAGCGCCTACAAATGCCACGTATCCAATTCCTACTGCCAAAGAACACTACCCTGCATCTTCCCCGTCATCTCCGTCGCCTCCTGCGCAGCCAGCGGGTGTTTCCAGGAGCAGTCCATCTGACTGCATAGCAACCTCGCCGAATAAAGGTGCACCTTCGTCTGATCCGGAAGCAGGTAGCCCGCCAGCAGTGGAAACGAGCAGCTCGACCAGCAGTAGGCAGCCCAGTTCTGGTAGCGGCAGCTCATCCGCGCACCCTGCTCATCAGCAGCCCCCGGGAGCTCCTCTGCAAGAGGCACGACCCTCTCTTCAGCAACCTCAGGTTCCTGCACCAGATCCTCGAATGGTCGTGCCTCCAAATTTAGCGGCGACGAGCTCAGCTGCTCCTGTGGCAGGTCCAACAAACGCCCCGATGACCTATCCCATGTCTCAGACATCCATGGGGTCTTCTCAGCCCGCAGCCAAGATGGAAACCCCGGCCATCAGACCGCCTGTCCATGGAACCGGTAGCGTCCATAAGAATCCGGCTCCTGTGCAGAATTCTTCTGTCGCAGTCCTCAATGTTAACCACATCAAAAGGCCCCACAGTGTTCCTTCTTCGGTGCAGCTTCCTTCTACCTTAAGTACACAAAGTGCTTCTCAGAATTCAGCCCATCCAGCAAACAAGCCCATGGGTAACAATTTCAGTGCTACTTTACCCTTTGGGCCCTTTAGTACGTTGTTTGAAAACAGTCCTACGTCTGCTCATGCCTTCTGGGGTGGTTCCGTCGTTTCATCGCAGACAACACCGGAATCTATGCTATCAGGAAAGTCTTCATTTTTGCCAAATTCAGATCCTTTACATCAGTCTGATACTTCCAAAGCCCCGGGTTTTAGGCCACCGTTACAGAGGCCAGCTCCAAGTCCCTCAGGTAAGTCCCTGTTTTGCCTTCATACCTTAAAAATATTCTTAAATATCCACTGCATGTTTTTATTCTCAACACGTAAGACTTTCCGCCTCAGCTTTTGTGACTGTTTATAGTGAATCGCTGTCTGCCCTGCAACGAAAGGGCGCTGTAATGGATTTTATTGTTGATTCTGTAAGCAAAGTTGAGTTCAGCTTCCTTTTAAGTGCCACCTGTCAAATCCAGTAACGATTTTGCAGCTGATGAACTTCATAAAAGTCGAGCCGAGGCATTCTTTTTGCCGTTCCAGTCTACTCTTGCGATAGCTGAGATAGGGAAACACTTGATTGTTGTTTCCACCTCCCTTCCCTGCCACCAGCTAACAACTATTCCAGTTGGTGATAACCTGCTGCTTGGCCTGAGGCTGCAGAGGAATATGCAGCATCTTCAAAGTGTTAGGAAGATAAAAAATGTGTTTTGATGTGAACTTGTAGTAAGAGGGGTGTTCTCTTAACTACCAAATTTGATCAAAGAACTTAGTTTGATTGACTTCCTGAGTTCCGCAGGGAGTTGTTCAGCCCTCTGCGCAAAGAGAGGCTGAGGAGTTGTCACACAACTTGTTCTGTAGCCTCCAGAAAGTACACACAGAGTTTGTACCAGCTGTGCCTGTTTTGGTAGGAGCCGTGAGTTGTTTATGTAGCTTAGGTTTATGAATTAAAAGATAATTCAGATAGTTTTTACATATTTTGTGGATATCGTTATTTTGAGTAGATTTTGAGGCACTCTTTGTGAATTTTGTCAACTTAATACCCTTCTTAACGTTTTGATTTTGGCACACTCTGCACTGCCTATCGCAGTGAAATCATAAATCAAAATCTTTTGTCATGTGCTTTATGAGCAGGAGAAAGATGCAAGTGCCACAACAGGTGGGTGGTAACAAGCTTCCTTAATAGTCTTTGAAACTTAAAATGCTAACACTTTGTTTTATCCCTTTCTTCATTGAGGAGAACATTCCAAGTGTAGTAGTTCTTGTATTTTGAATTTCTGGGGTAATTGGTGCCACCTGGTCTTAATAAAATATCATTTTCTTCAGCAAGTTAAAAAGTATGCCTGGATTGGGAAAAAACCACTTCAGTGTTGATCGTGTATAAAGACAGTCTGTAAAATAAAAAATGAAAGGAGAAAGTCCTCAGATATTTAGTATTATTTCCACCGTTCTTGGTGCAAAGTGATGCTTTCTAAACCTACGAAATTTAAATTGCAGGTTAATAAAATGCTCAGTTACTTTTCCTACGTCCAGTTATATCAGCACATGGATTATATTCCCTAAATTTCTTTGAATTTAAGGTACCCGCGTGATAACCTAAGAGTCATTCTTGATTTACCTACACAGCATAACTGCCACGTACTGTTAAAACTCGCAGAGTATGAAGCTGAAGGCTCCCAGTTCTCTTGGGGACATAGTAGCACCCCCCACACCCCAACAATTGATGGGATAAAAGTTTTCCTTCCTCCTCGATTATTTCCCTGAATCGGGCAACCTCTTCACAGAGATCTTGGAGTGCTGGGAGTGACTTGTGCCGATTTCTCTCCTAGGTATTGTCAGTATGGATTCACCCTACGCTTCTGTAACACCGTCTTCTACGCACCTGGGTAACTTCGCCTCCAACCTCTCGGGAGGTCAGATGTACGCGCCGGGGACACCTCTTGGCGGAGCACCCGCAGCTGCTAATTTCAACAGACAGCATTTTTCCCCACTCAGTTTATTGCCTCCATGTTCATCAGCATCAAATGGTGAGTTCCACTCAGTGGGAAAGGAGTTGAGAAGCTATTGTACAATGTACTGGCCTTGTGCGCTGCCTATTTTAGGTAGGCTTTCCTAGTTTTCTGTGTTATATACGTCGGGTTTTTAGATACGTTTTAAACCTTTATGCAATCCCAGATTTTTGAGATGAAATTTTCTTGTGCAAGTTCGGGTAGCCGGTGTGGGTTTTTTAGCAGCTAAGGTCATGCTGTTGTGGAGTTCCTTATTCTTGCTGCAGTTAACTTTGGCTTGTGAACGTATGTCATGTTCTTTTAGTCATTTTGCAAAGAAAAGCTTGGGGTTTGGTTTTTTTTTTTTTGGTTTGTGAAGGTTATACTCCAAGTGTGAGTTGTGTAAACCTTGTAATGATGTTTTACTAAAGCTAGCTCGACAGTGGTGATGGCTTAGTTTTTCTGCTGTCCTTAAAACAGAACTGTGTCCTGTATTTCAGGAGAAAACGCTTAGGGCAAGTTCTGGTACCTTCCTGCACCTTTAGCCCTGCAGTTTTGGCTGCGTAGCAGAGTTTTTTTGGACAGGAAACAACTAAACTGTTGAGTGCTGGTTTATTCAGGGAACAAGTTAGTCTGTTTCACTGGCAAAAATAATGACCAACAAAAGCCACAAAAAAACCCCCCACATAGAACAAATCAGGATTAAAGGAAAAAAAAAGAAGAAACTCAACAACAACATGGGTTTATTTCAGCTATGCTTTGGCGTATAATCCTCAAGTAGGCTATTGCTGGTACACAGCAACACTTAGTTAAGATTTTTGAACTGTCTGTTGTCATCGGTTGTGGTGTATGTCCAGTAGCTGAGCTGATGGGGCATGATAATCATTTTACGTAAGAGACTAAATCGATGGTGAACGTCTCCCTGGTCTGAAAGTAAAACTGTTAAAATGATGCTGAAATGTTTGATATATGAATCTGGCAGTAAACTACCCGTTTTCACTTGTTCGATGTATGGCTGGGCATTAAAGGATGGTTGGTGGTAACTTGAGAAGACATGGCTGCTGTTACTAAGTGCTCTCGTTGCTCTTCTCGCAGAGTCTCCTGCTCAGTCGGTGTCTTCTGGAGTACGAGCACCATCTCCCACCCCTTCAGCAGTGTCCCTGGGATCAGAAAAACCCAGTACTGTTTCTCAGGACAGAAAAGTTCCTGTTCCAATTGGGACTGAACGGTCTGCACGTATTAGACAAACTGGAACTTCTACCCCATCTGTTATCGGGAGCAATTTAGCTGCTCCGGTGGGACATAGTGGGATCTGGTCCTTCGAAGGTATAGGTGGCAATCAAGGTACGTGGTGTTAATAGATGTCCCTGTGCTTGCAAGTGACCACAACGTTGAGTTTTCCTAACTTGCCTTTGGAGCTGAAGGAGGATGCCAAAGCGAATGCCTCAACGTAGGAGTGCTATTGGGGAAGGAGCTGGAGCAGGGACTTCTCTTTGCCCTCTTGTCCACTTAATTGTGATTTAACAAGGTCTTGGAAGACCTCAGGCTGCGAAGATTTGTTACTTGAAGCAAGAAATTCTTGTTTCTTTTGAGTTTTCTTTGTTCTTTCCAGTCATGCCATTTGCATTTTACTAACGCAAGGCTCTTGGTTCTCCTGTAGTCACCTTGAATTCAGTATTTCATAATTCATTAAAAACTCAAGCTGCCGATGGGACAGCTTTTCTCAGCAAGCGCTTCAGGAATCTTGGATGCATTTCTTTTCCCAGTGATTTTTGGGATTTTCATTAGTTTGTTCGTTTCGTTTTTGCTTTTATCCTCGGGTTGAGGGGGAGGGAATGGTGAGATCCCGTTGGATGGTACCTCTGGAGGTCATGTCCGCCTCCTGCACAAAACGGGATTTGCTGTGAGGTCGGATGGGGTTGCTCAGGGCTTTATCCAGTCTGATCTTGAGAACCTCGGAGGATGGCAAGTGCTCGACCTCTCAGAGCAACCTGTTCCACTGCTTGAGTGAGGAATCCAAACTGCTTGGGGTTTTAATGGGCTGACTGTCTACATGCTTGGCATGCGATGATTATGCTGTCATGGGGTGGTTTTCCCCAAATATAAACCAGATAGGATGTATCGAAACCTTTTTCACTTCACTAGTGGTCTTTTCTCCATAGCGAGAGGCTATTCATCATTAAGGCTTTAGAAATTGAGTGGGTTTATTTGCATTGTCTAGGTGTAAAAGTTGCCCTTTATGTCTGCCTTGGCTTTCGGAATGCTGCTTTCTTTCTGTTTCATTCCGTTACTTCAACATTTTGATTCTCAGTGCAGAACGGGATTGGCTCTTCCCTTGTTGGGTTTTAGGATGGCTTATGAAATGTTTCTGTATTCCCCTCCGCCCCTCCTAATATAATTTCCTTATGTTTTATTTTGAAAAACTGGCTTTCTGGGTGTCTGAGGTTTGGGCTGTAATAACAATACCAAGCTGCCTCTAATGAATTCATGTAATTAGAACATGAGCACACGTCTCCAGCTGGTCATTTTCTGGCGTTGCTTGTCAAAAGTACTTCTCTGTGTCTTAGTTCGTAAAATAATTCTTGAAGGAATGGTGATGAACAGGAGCAAATAGTCTTCATAGGGTACATAAGCATACACACCCCTTTCACAGCGCCAAACGCACGAGGGGTTTAGGTTTTCAGAGGAGGAAAAATCAGCACAAATGCCAGCTTTCCCTTTCAAATGAAGGAAAACTGCAGAGGTGGTGCTTGGGTTGCATATAACTGCTCAAATCTCCTTGCACTGGCTTGGGGTTCCTGCCAGCGGGTGACTTCATGCGCAGGTACTATTCCTGATGCCCTCCATCCCGCACGCCCCGAGGTTTTAATGCTGGTAGATGCACAGGAACCGCAAGCTGAGCAAATGTCACTTGTAGAAATGTTACAGCGTGCAAACGGGCTGGAAAAGGGATGATTAGCGGGTGCTGTGTGTAATGCTGTTGCTGTGTCATCTGTGCTGTTAGATAAAGTGGACTGGTGTCACAGCGGGATGGGGAGCCACATGATCCACAGGCCCATGTCGGACCCAGGGGTGTTCTCGCACCAAGCCATGGAGAGAGACAGCACGGGAATCGTAACGCCTTCCGGTACATTCCATCAGCCCGTTCCTGCAGGATACATGGACTTCCCAAAAGTTGGGGTAATGACCTTCTTGGACTTGCTACGCGCGGTGCCGCCCGATTGCCGTGTCGGCGCGTGGGGCAGGTGAACAACATGGAGGTATCTTTCACTGTGCCTGTGGGAGCTGAAAGGCTAACTAGCCTTCACGGTACTGCAGAAGCCTAGATCTAATCAAAAATAACTTGTCCGCGATGTAATAAATACACGCATAGAAGGGTTTTTCTTAAATTCAGGCATTTCTTTGCTGCTTTAAGACTGAGAGTGCCTTTAACGTGAATCCCCTTTTGTCATTCTGTGTGTGCGATAGTAGCAGTGTTGATGAACGCACCCTGATTCTTGCTTTTTCCTCCCCCGAAGGGCATGCCTTTTTCTGTGTATGGGAATGCAATGATGCCTCCTGTAGCCCCCATCGCAGATGGTACTGGAGGCCCTATATTTAATGGGCCTCATGCTGCTGACCCATCTTGGAACTCGCTGATAAAGATGGTTTCAAATTCCACAGAAAACAACGGGCCTCAGACGGTAATATTCCGATTTTTATATTCGCGGTTTTCTTTCAACTTAAGAAACAGCGTGGTGAAGATAAGACCTTAGCCGTTAGAAAATACGGAAATACAGTGTATTGTTCCTTGTTTCTGCTGGTCTCCAAGGAGCTGATGCAGCCCCCCTGCTCACTACGGCACCGAGTGCTGTACCTGCCTACCGACAACTTCTAAATGTTAGTCATCCCTCCAAAAATAAGTCTAAGTTGTCCTGAGAAGAAATGGGCATCACTCGGTTAATGCAGTTCAAAGGAATGTGCTGTAGTGACTTCTGTCAGCACGTTTGTGCTCGAGAATTGGGAAGCTTTCTTCCAGCTGAGCTCAGGGAAGCTGCCGGTTTGATCCGGCGCCTGGTTACTTACTGCGGATCGGCTTTTTTTTTGATTGTGCCGTAGGCAAGCCTGGATACAAAAGCTAGTTTTACGCCGTGTATTTTACAAGATTTCTGTCTCTGCTGTTCTGCGTTTGGGAAAACACAAGCAAGGACTAAAGGATGGTTGCTGGGCTCTGGAAGGGGTGATGTCTTCCCTGTGTTAGGAGCTCACCTCGCAAGGGAGCAAGTCGCTCTGATCTTGCCTGGGTTATAGGCTTGGCCACTAAATATGATGTAGGTACTGGGATTACATTCCTCTAAACCTCTTGTTGGTACTCAGTCGTCCTCGGCAGCTAATATTATAATGGATGATCAGTAGCTCCTGTTATGTTATATCCTGTCTTTATTTGGAATTATTCAGTGAGCTCTTTATACTCTTATTAAATAAAGATATTTCTGGGCTTAATTTGCTTGGGAATGATCCGGGCTGCACACAGCAGCTCCCAGCTCCGTCAGACCAGAGGTGTGCAGAAGAAGAGGTGGTCTGGTGTTTGGCCACAGTTCATGTATTGCTCTGAAGCGGGTCAGGACCGTTCAGAGGCGACTTCTGGTTTAGTGAGAAAACTTTGCCCCCCAAAGGAAGCTTTCATTTGTTAGACTTGGGTTTCCACAGAGCTGAGGGCGTTGGTGTGCACTGGGGGAAAATAATTCAAGGTGCCAGAAAGCAAGTTCTTGATTGTCTGAACTTCCTAAGGTAAAGACAGGCTCCTGCTCTGAAAGCTGGAGGTCTTCAGACGCTGTCCTTGCAAATAATTTTGGACATCATGCAGAGTCCTCTTAATTCTCCTTGTCAGCAGACCTGGCATGTTTAGAGAGAGTGCTTATTTCCCTGGGTCAGAAGGGATACATTCCTCCTGTGGAAGAGTGAAATGGATATTACATCAGTGTTGCTATGATGGAGGAACGAGTGAGCATAAATGGGGCTGGTGTCTGTCTCTCTTTGATTCAGCTGTGACGCCAAGCAGTCGGGCTGGGCGACAGTGTCGTTTTTGCACTAAGTAGGCAGGAGGAAGAACATCGACCCTGTGGTCAAGGTGAAAAAGTACGGGCAGAGTGACTGAGACCCCATTTCCCTCTTGTCTCACCTGAATTACAGCAGGATAAAACAAGTGCTGAAAGGAGCTCAGTGTAGTTTGAGGATGGTTTGCCGTGTTGTAGTTTTGACTTTGGAACTGTATCGAGCAGCCCCAAAGCGTGGCGTTAAATGAAGCTTTCTCTTGCAGGTGTGGACTGGAACTTGGACACCTCACATGAACAGCGTGCATATGAACCAGCTTGGCTGAGTGGGATCAACGTGCGAGCCTTGAGATTCCTTTTTTGCGGAGGAAAACACAAATGGCAGAAACAGTTTATGTGCTCCCAGATCATTCTACTGATGTGCTTGACTGAAGTGTGTAGGCTTTTTGCAGAAGAACTTACTAACTGACCTTTTTCTGTGAACATTGTGACCGCCCATTCCCCACCATCATACGTTTCAACTTAGTTAGACTTTATTCTTTCCTTTCCTTTTTTTTTTTTTTTGACATAACTTTCTGTTGAAGCTGTTCTTTGGCTGGTTGGTTTTAGTACTGTAAACTGCTTCTGAGCAAACACAGAAATTTAGCAAAATTATGTAAACTTGATCCTGAAGTTTTAGAATGGCAAATAAATGTACAATTGTTTACATAACAAATGGCTAAGCAGAAAGTAAATTTCAATATGTCAGTATAGAGGCTCTACTTTATGTAGACTTAAATTAATGTGAGATATGTACCTTCATATTCAGAAATCTGGATGTTTCCTTCATACATTAAACTATTAATAAGCATAACTTTTCTACTTGTGTAATTTAACTACATTATAAAAAAAAAAAAAAAACCCGGGCATTATCAGAGGGCTTTTTTCCAAATGTGTGGTGGATTTCTTTGAGAAGGCATGTATCAGTTGTAACCAGATATTAAGAGTTTCCATTTTCCTTCTGCGAAAGGCTTTTCAGCAAAAAGCGCCTGAGAAAACAGCCTTTTGGCACGTTCAGGGTCGCCTCCGCGCTGAACTCCTCCCCTGCTTGCCCGGTGAACATGGTAAATGTGTCACGCTGCAGCATCTATTAAAAATTATTCTTACAGTTGGGTCAGTGCAGCGAGGTCTGTTCTGTTCCACGAGTGCTCCCAGAGCTTCTGTTCCTCTGGTTCCTTCCTTTGCCTACAAAAGTCACTTCAGAACACGGATCCTTGTTGTCTGTTAGTTCGAGAGTAAGACTCTCAACTTGCAGTTTTAGCAGAGCTTCTCTGATGAAAAGCAGCTCCAGAGGACGGCTTTCATTTTGGTGTAAGTGGCTTTGCTAGTAGGCCGTGTCTTGCTCTGAATTGGGTCCCTGCCCTCTGAAGGTTGACTTGGAAAAGTCTGAGTGAGAATTTCCTCCTGGTCACCTTCTCCACTTCCAGTTGCACGGAGGCGGCAGCGGGACCGGGATGTGAAGTCTCGGGGTCCTGTGAGGCAAGGTCGGGATCCTCGTGCAGGTTGCGTGCGTATGGTTTAAGGTAGAGGGACGAGTTGGGTGTATTTTTGTGCGGGACAGGGAGGGCCGTCGTGATGTGTTGGTGGTTGTTTCGCATGGAGGAAGGCTGAAGCAGAGCTTGTTTTTCCTGTGCTGTGTCACTTGGAGCCAACCCTTCTGTTGGGAGTTACTATCGTGAGAGATGCAGTCTGGGCAGGAAATGCCCCGGCTGGGTTAAATGCTCTGCTGTTAAGGCTAGCATTTAACAGTGCTGGTTTGTACCTGTTATCGTCCTCCTTTAAAAGCCAGAAGAAAAAAAAAAAAACACTTGTCCAAAGACACCTACTGCCTTTTACATACTGTGGTGTCCAGGTTTGTACACACAGATGTCCACAGGCACGCCCTGCGGTGATGCTCTAAATAAAAGTCAGGTCCTTTTTCCGGCTGTCGGATCACCTGAAATACATTGTGTGAAGAGCTGGTTATAGCAAAGGGATATCAAGCTGGAGAAGGGCAAGGAAAAATGACAGAAACTCCATTTCAGTGTGTTAGTGTGAGGGGGGAATAGTGCCCTTTCACTTTGCTCTGTGACCCCTTTTTTGCTTAATCCTTCAGTGTTACTAAGGATTACTTGCATTCTTATTCTGGAGTAATCCTGCTGGGAAATACTGCTCAGTACTTAGTGCGACCGTGAGTTTTGTGGGTCGAAAGAAGAGTTTCTTAGCTATATTCTGTTGACTCGGATAACCAAGCCGCGGCTGGGGCCGCGTGGGCTGCACCCTGCCTTTGGCGCACGCGTGGCGTCGGGCGCAATCCCGGCATTCGGAGGAGTCCGCGTGAGGTACAGGCTTGGCATTTTTCCTTAGAGACCTCTCTCTCTTTTTTTTTTTTTTTTTTAATAATTTCATATTTATTATTTGACCAATAAAAAAAGAAACGTACTCCTGTGAGAGGCGGCAGGTCTTGTTTATTCAAGAAAAAAAGCACAAAACGCTGTTCAGAGGCTGAGGGGGAGATGGGGGAGCCCCCACCAGCTGCAGCACCTGCGTTCCGAGGCCTTTCCGTGCCTCTTCCTGCCGCGGCAGAGGTGAGCAGCCGCCAGTCCCGGCGCAGCTGCCTGCGATACCCTCGGCGCCCAGCTGCTGATGAGGAATGGTTAATTGCCCATGCCGCCTACTAAGAGCCCGCTCTGCCCTTCCTCTTGCCCGCAGCCAAGATGGCGGCCGCGGCGCCGGCAGGGCGCACGCCGCTTGCGCGGCTGGCGCATGCGCGGCAGGCGGGGGGGTGTGTGTCGCAAGGCAGAGCCGTTAGCCATGTGGCGGCTGGCGCGTGGCCGGCCGTTAACGGTCGCGTTCGCGCGGGGCCAGCCGTTAACCGTCGCGGCGGCGAGCGGCGGTCCCGGCGGCTGGTACGAGTGGGTGGCGCAGTCGACGGCCGTGCACTGGGCCGAGGAGGGGCTGGTGGGGCTGCAGGCGGCCGCCGGGCTGCCCTGGTGGGCCGCCATCGCCTGCGGCGCCGCACTGCTCCGCACCGCCGTCACCCTGCCGCTCGCCGCGCACCAGGGCCGCCTCCTGGCCAAGGTGGGTGCCCGGCCGCCGGACCCCAGGGAGGGAGGAGCACGGCCATAGCCCGTCGGGGTGCCCTGGGCTGGCTGCCGCGTGGGCCTCGCGGCGATAGGGCGGCTGGTTGCGGGGAGAGCGGTGCTTTGCCGTGAAGGTGGGGGAACGGCTCGCAAACCGCCGATGTAGGGCCGCGGCCGCCGGTTCCGCGTTCGCCAGGGGTCTGCCTGTATCTCTGCAGCGACCTGGAAGGAGGGAGTAGCGCGGGGGGCCGGTCTCTTCTCCCAAATAACAAGCGATAGGATAAGAGAAAACTGCCTCAAGTTGCGTTAGGGGAGGTTTAGGAGGGATATTTAAGAACACTTATTTCATAGGAAGGGTTGTCAAGCATTGGAAGAGGCTGCCCAGGGCAGTGGTGGAGCCGCCATCCCTGGAGGGATTTAAAAGCCGGGCAGAC
This sequence comes from Rynchops niger, assembly GCA_013400035.1. Classification (NCBI taxonomy): domain Eukaryota; kingdom Metazoa; phylum Chordata; class Aves; order Charadriiformes; family Laridae; genus Rynchops; species Rynchops niger. The sequence continues at coordinate 548,346 of VXBH01007179.1, forward strand.
GTGGTGCTGAGGGACGTGGGGTAGTGGTGGCTTTGGCAGCCTGAGGTGAATAGTTGGACTCGCTGGTCTGAAAGGTCCCTTCCAGCCGAGACAATTCTCTGAGTTTTCCTGGTAACCCCGTGACGATGCAGTTGGCTCAGTGAGAGTCAGAGGCGCGTGCGAAGTACTTCCCTATGATTTGCTGTGTTGACTTAAACGCGGCTCTTCCTAAAGCTGCTCCAATAAAATCTAGAAATAAACTAGCCTTCAGCAGCTTCCTTCTTATCTTATCTTTTTCTCAAAAGCGAGTAAAACGCTTAAAGTTACTAAAGAGGTTCCGTGCTGTGCCCGTGGTGGCAAAGGAGCCTTTTCAGCGCTGTGGTAGGAAGCCGGGTGTTTCTCCTCTGTGCTGTTTCCTTGCTAACTGAGGAGGACTTTAGGGTGGTGCTTCACAGCTGCCGGAGCTCAGGTCTGATTGGGACCCGGTGGGATCTTTGTTCTTCACCTGTGTAATGGTCGGACTGGTGAATGTGGGTGTGTTTCTTGGATGGGGTTCTCGAGGGACCAGCATTAGTTCTTTGGATCTTTTTCAGATGGCATTAGAGGTTTTTTTGTTAAGTAAAGCAGTTGGTCACAATTCCTGAACAGAGACAGAAAGATGCATATTTAGAACAAAATATAAAATCTAATTTTGTATTGATTTAATTTAGTAGTAAGACAGCATGTTTGGTTGTTATTGTAAATACTTCTCAGTAGTATCTTTACATGGCTATTTAGTTAAAAGATAGGTGCTCACAGATGTGTGCCTTGTCCTTCACGGTTGTTCTTAATATCTGTACAGGATCAGGTGGGTAGAGGAAGTGGTTGTTACATGTGACTGTGCGTAAACACTTTTCCTTTTCTTTAGCTAGTTGGAAAATTTGCAGCCTGAGATTAAAAAACTAGCCGAGCGTCTTCGCTATGAAGTTTCTGTTCGTGGAAAGCAACAGCGCTGGTCTGAAAAGGTGGCCAGGTAAGGTGATGATTGTACGTATTTTGTAAATCCATTCCAGACTGGGGGAGTGGCAGGAGGGGAAGTCCTACAAACAACAGTCTTGCAGAAAGATTCTGCCATTGTCCAAAGTTTAGATTTTCTTACCGCTGCTGTGACTTATTTCTGTTTGTTATATTGCTCTTCAGAGTATATCTCTTTCAAAGCTCTGAATTTGTCATAGGCTTATGAGAACAGGGCCAAATCCAGGACTGCTGCGGTTGTGTTTATGTATGATTAAAGTCTCCCTTTCTGTTACAGTATTTAAATATTGCTGGCACTTGAGGTTTGAGCGGTTGTGGTCTTGTTTGTCTCATAGTGCAGTACCACACCCCATGTGGTAGCTGTGTGTCCAAGCTGGGATGCTGACCATCCCCTAACCGGCTGATTGCTTCTGTATTGAGAAAGTTATACTCTAGCTCAGACAACAAGCGCCGTGAAATAAAATAGTGGACAAGTTACTAGTAGCTGCTAATGACAGTAGGAAATTTTGTTGTGAAAAGGTGCTTATAGTAACAGCGCTAAAAGTTGTGAGGGAAGGGGCTGGCATAGGAGAGAGAGGCATGTTTGAAGAGGAAGGACTTCTCAGGTTTTCCAGAGTTGCAGCTAAAGAAGCCAATTGGATGTGCACAGCCCGTAAAAGTGTTATTTCAGAATTTGAGAAGCTACTCTATAACAGGTATTGCGAGAGCTGTTTTGGTTTCTTTTTTTCTTTCTAAAAGGTTCCACTTTAAGAAAAACCTGCGGAGGATTATTACGGAACTGTACATTCGAGACAACTGCCATCCCTTCAAAGCCACTTTACTGGTGTGGGTGCAGGTTCCAATGTGGGTTTGCGTGTCCCTCGCTCTACGCAACTGCAGCGTTGGTGCCAGGGGCCCAGAAGGTGATTAATCTGAACACACTCTTAACAGTCATTTTTGGCTTGGTTACTGGTTTTACAGATGCTTTGTTGAAAGCCTCCAGGCATCACAGATCTCTCCTTATGTGCTCTCATTATTTCTAATGGCATTGTGAGCTTTGTGGGATGCCTCTTTAAAAGCAGTATTGGGGTCTGAGCGCTGCGAACCATCTGAGGCATTTCCTTAAGCCCTGTGAGCATTTAATTATTTTGTGGTTTTCTGAAGACCGGGTTACTAGGAAAAAAAACCAAAAAACTGTCTTGGGATTCTTCTGGTTCAAAAGATAAGCATATTTAGGAAATAATATTACCTGTGACACAGTATGTTCACTACTAACCTGTATTTTTTTCTTCTGTGTGAAGTTTTACATGCAGTCCTATAGACAAGGTGAATTTCTCATTATTTTTAAATTAAAATGCCGATATTTTTATATTTTAGAAAAGAGTTTATAGCGTGTTATTCTAAACAAAAAAGTGCCAAGTTAGTTATTAAGATAAATATAGTGGTTTCAAAACCACAGAATATGTAGTCACTGTATATTACTACATGCGTATTTTTCTCATTGGCTTCTAAAGAGGTGGGGGAGATCAACCTAGTTTTTGTCGCTGGTTTACGTGAATCGGCGGCCGCCACAAGCTAAGCTGCGTCTCAGCTTCTGTCTGCCACCATTTTTCACTTGTATTGATTGCAGACTGCCTTGGCATCTGATCTGCTAAACCAAAGGTTTCTGCTTTAATATCATTTCTCGTGTAGATAAAATGTGTCTAGAAAGTTGGATGGTTTGATTGCAATCCATGGTACGGTTTTGCCTAACTTGAGGGATAAAATTGTACTTAATTCCATTTTTTCTGTAAACTATTCCTGTAGTTCAAGAACAGTTTTCAGTAGGCGGAGCGTTGTGGTTTACAGACCTCACTGCCCCAGATTCTACGTGGATTTTGCCAGTTTCCCTTGGGCTCTTGAATTTGCTGATAGTGGAGGTACGTTGGTGGAAAAAACAGCATGATTGCAAAAGGATAATTCTTTTTATAGAGTTGTAAGACAATATTACCCAGTTAAAAAAAATGATATCATAAGGGTAGTTTCAGATTATCAGTGCTTTAAATGCATTGGGCGGAACTGAAAAATGACTTAGTGGTTCTCTGCGTTATGTCCCTGGTGGCAGCCTTTTCTCACAGGGCTGGCTTCAGGCTGAGGCGTCGGAGCTTTTGAATGTGCTAAAGTGACTGTGTGCAATTACGTTACCTTGAAGCGATTGTTAGGTACTCGGCTAGGTTGGTACAGTATTTTCTACCAAGGACTGAACACGTGAAACACCAGACAAGTCACATGCAGGATCGTAGTGCTATGTTAATGGAAACAGAGGATGCAAAAGGGAAGTAAGGGATGAACAAGAGTGCTGGGTTACAGAAACCCCGCTATTGCCTTTTTTTTTCCTTTTAGTTTCGAAAAGAACTTGTTTATAACTGGAGGTTTCTCCCCTTTCAGATCTTTGCTTCACAAAAAATGGAAGTTTCCAGGTTCCAGAAGTTTGCTACGAATTTCTTTCGAGTGGTGTCGGTGGTGATGATCCCTGTTGCTGCAACAGTCCCCTCGGTAAGCACAGAGTCTTAACGGCACGTCCGTTAACCTGGGACTGTGGTATGTTTCCTCGTGCTTGAAGAGCAGCCCAAATGCCTGCTGGATTTAAATACTCTGGATTACAGTGAGCCCTAAAACAAATAAGATGTTTTGTCTGTGTATACTTTAAGTTCTTGCCATGTTTGGAATATTTTTGTCTAAGAGGGAAGCATCTGGAAACTTAACATTTCTAAACGTAATTTTTGCAAACTAGGGTTTGGAAGGACATTCAGAGCAGGTTAGCATCCTTTTTGTCGTCTCAAAAATGAGAGGAAAACTTGATTATAACGACATATAGACAAAGGTTTGCTAAGTGTTTGCTTACTGTAAGAGGAAAGCAGTGTAACTCTTGGATTAAGAAATTTTCCACAATCTTCTTAAAGCACTTTTTATTTTTACCAGGTATTCTACTTCTGAATTTTTTTGCGGTGCTTAGCAAAACCAAAGTATCTAGTTGTTTGGATCATCAACTTATAGCCTGAAATGTAGAAGTTTAAGCAAGTTTCATATGAATTACTTGATGAACTGTTGTCATACTTCAGTGTAGATGACTTTTTTCCCCAGAAGAGTTGAGGAACAGTGAAAAATACATTTGAAATGGAAGCCATTATTGTTATTGAGAGGAGTGGTTTTAGGTGAGTTATTTTTTTCCATAACTGGGAGTAGCCAGTGGTTGTGGTTTGTGAAGAGCTGCCTAAAATGGTTGCGTTTTCATTGCGTCTGAACTGGGTGTTTGTCTCCTTGCAGTCCATGGCGCTGTACTGGCTGTCCTCGAGCTTCGTGGGACTCTCGCACAACCTCTTGCTGCGTTCTCCCACCTTCCGTCAACTGTGTTGCATCCCAAGGACCAAATCTGACTCGGATACTCCTTACAGGGATATCGTGGCTGCCTTGACTAGCAAATACAGCTTTAAGAAATGATGTCATTTGAACTGTGGGAAGAGCTGTCCAACAGATGTTGCATGGTTAATTAAGTAGTGCTATTTTATTGAGATGTACTTATTTACTGTAAAATGTTGCAGCTGGAATTATATTTATTTTCCAAATAAAGCATTGCCCATCTGGCCTTAAAGAATGATTGCTCAGCACAAATGCGTGTTTATTGGGAAGTTTCATTTCGAGGATGGTGGTTTTGCAGTTAGAATAGTCCAGCAATACAGATTTGGCTCCTGAATTATCGTCAGAAATTGTGCAGATGAATTTTTATTTAAAATTGTGACTCATCTGGGCTGCCGCCTTGTTGTGATGCTGATCTGACCTATGGGCTAGCGAACAGTCTGTTTTGTGGTGAGGGAAAAGACTGGATGGACCGACGCTGTAGTTAATGGTTTAGTTAACTAAGACATGTACAGATTGATTGGTAATTAGATACAGTCATTTGGTATTCAAGTGGTTCTCGTGATGGTCTTCATAATAGTTCTGATAGCTGATTTCCTGTAACTGCAAAGTAAACTAGGTTGTTGTCCGTCTCTTGTGCATTTGATTTGGCGTTGGGAGGACAAGTTTCTTTTATCATTTCTAACGATCTCCTGTTGAGCGACAGCATTCTGCTTCTTCCTGATCTCTTTTTCCGTGAATAAAATAGAGTAGCAGCTGCTTAACTAAAATGAGGCAAGTAGACCCCTGAAAAAGAATGAATGATGATAAGAAACCAGATACTTGGTCCAACTGTATATCGCATCTATTTTTTTAAGGCAAGTCCTGAAGGTGAAGTGCAAATATTTTATGCCTCAGAGGACCTGTGTATATTTTTTTCATGAAAATATCAGTGTTACTACCTGTAGGCCCTTCCTGTAAGGGTGTTCAGATTCACCTCTCACCTTGGTTGGCATACGCCTTAAGTCAGCGGACGTACATTGTTGTGAAACTTCTGCACGATAATGTCCCTTAGCACAGAAGTCTGTGCAAATCTCGTCTCGGAAAAGCTGGCAAAAAGAGAGGCTTGAAGGAGTTTATCAAGGTTTGGTGTGTAGGTAGGGCGGGGATGTCTTTTTGGAAATGTTTGAAAGTAAACATTCCTAATTTTCAGTCCCGATACTGCATTTCTGCTTGTCTTTCAGTGGGTGCATTTTCGCGAACGGAATGCGAATATATATTCTCTTGTTGCTGCGTGTAGTTTGATTCTAATTGTGTATTAATTGGTACTTCAATGCTTCTCTGTAGCTGCAAGGGCTGTGCGCAGACCGACCCAAAACAAGGCCTGAGCTTCCAGTGTAAATTAGTAAGTGCCGAGTAGGCAGCTGTGCTTTGCAGGCACCCGTTGTTTCAGTGGCTAACAGGCTGAGAGCAGAAGGGATATTAATGATTTATTAATAACGAGACAGGAGACATTCAGCATGAGGAATAGCTGCGTGGCACTGCAAGGCTGAAAGCAACATTTTAGTCTGTAGCTTGCTTGCTTTTCCGTAATTTTTGTCCCTTTCTCCCAGAAATCTATTAACTGCGCTTCCTGAAAGTATCTGAAACCAGGGATAAGCTAGACTTGTGTGCTTTCTGTAAATACTGGGCCCATCTTAGAGGTTTTTTCTTTGTTTAAATGAGGGGTAAGGAGTTAATTATTTAAGCTCTTAAAAGATTCCTTGTTACTCCTTTGATGTAGAAGAAATCAACATAAAATTGGGAGCAAAATTTTTAACACAGAATTTGAAGCATTTATTTGAATTGTGTTGGTGACGTAGTGAAACGCAAGAACTAATTGCACCATAGGTTTACTAATTCTGTTGTTGGTACGTGTTAATCTTGCTGCTGTTTTCCTGGGTCAGCCACTTAACAGTTTGTTGCGTGGTGGAATTGTAGAATCCTGTTTCTCCTACAGCTGTGCCGAACATATTTATTTAGGCTTTTGAAAGGGTATCGGAAGGCAGTTTTCCATAGGAGGATGTTAATTGGTACCGCTAACAATACGTTGCAACGTTGTGCCTGCTGTCCAGTTCTATATTCACAGAGCTGTAACCAGAGGTTGGGAGAGAGAGGGTTTCTGACTGAGAACAGCAATTCTGGAGAATAAGTGTGTCTGTCATCGTATGGATAATGCACTGGTACAGATCTGGCTGGTTTACCTGCTGTCTGGTTACGACTCTCAAAACATCAACGATACAGCTCCATCTGTATGCTGCTAGGATGGTCTTATGCCCAAAACCCCTTCTATGTGTGAAACTGCAAGTTAAATGTGGTGGCCAAAAGCCTCTTGTCTCACGGTATCTAACAACTCGGAAAGCATAAGTAAGGAGGTGATGGCATGGGCTCCGAATTGATGCGACAGAGCACTTTGCAGGGCTGCGTCAGATGTAGGAGATGGTTTCTAGACGTTTAGAGGGTGTTACAGATCTCTGACTGGCATATCGTCATTCTGGCTGGGCTGAAGGTCCTGGGAGCAGAGTTGGGGTAAGGATGGGGGGAGTTTTGGCTGGCGAGGTGGCAGCAGGGGGAGCTGGTACTCCATGCAGTTGAGGAGTTGGGGTTCCCTTCGCCTCCCTCGGCTGGGCTGCTCTTGAAATGGGGTCACCTGAACTGCTGGGGACAGGGCCTGAAACCAGGTACGACTGCATTTGTCATGAAAAATAACCCATCATTTCTTGGGAAGCTTAAACTGATGGCTGAGAAATACCTGAGACAGGTTACCAGCTCTGTCGGGGCCCCACATGTTTAGTAGGTGAAATGGGCGTTGTTGGATTTGCCGTTCTTTTTGGTGTATTTGAAAGTCCTCGGCTTTCTAAGACTTGAGTCGCCCTGAGGTTTGGAGGAAGAAGCAGCTTTGTTTTCTGTGGTGTGGAGAAAATGTCTCTGCTGGAGCAAGCAATACGTGGCATATATACGTGAAGAGAAACAGCATATTTAGTAGAGTTACATACAGATATATAGACACGTGTGCACCACATGTTTTCATAAATACATATTCCTGTATGCAGATAATCGTGCGTATGCTGAAGAGCTAGCACATACCTGTCAAGCTCTAATTTAAACGTGGGACTCCATTGTCAGCAGTGATAAACATTTATATTAAACGCTTTGTGACAATTAATTTGATATGTAAGGTACCATTCAACTGTTTCTTGTTTATTTCTGCAATCCCCACGAATCTGTTTGCGGCAGAAGGATTGCTGTGCTGGACTCAGACCAGGTTATTCCTAGCCTTTGTGATTTTTGTGAACTATTTTCTCTACTGCAAATAGTTGATTTCAGGTCTAAGCAAATTGTGCACCGTAGGGAAATGTGGGAATTTGCATGCAGATGGAAGTTCTCCCTTGCATAAAAGTATAGCATGAACTTTGCCGGTTAGTTTTAGTGCTTCTACCATTTGAGCAAATTTTCAGGGCTGTTCTAGCAGTATGTGGGTGCAGTAGTCTCTTAATCTTAAATGCTCAGTTCTCCATTTCTTCATGGTCGTTTTCCACCCTTCTAATTCTGCTTACCTCATAAAATTGTACCCAAGGTCTGCTAGTGCAAGTTAAAAGAGAATAAGGTTCCTCTGATGAATTTATTTAGAGGTGGATTTCTTATAGCGTTATTTTAGGTGAAACCCGAGTCTGGAAGAGAGTTGTTGAAATAAGGCAGCTGCCTCGGAGGGAGACTAAACTCAAGGAACTGAAATCAGTCAAGTCATGTTCAACTAAGTACAAGTTCCCTCAATGGGTTCTGTGCTGATAGAACTCAAAATCGCTGAAATATCCTGGCACGGATCCCATATGGAGTAGAAGTTGGAGCCTTCAGTGTCTATTGTTTTTCTGCTCCAAAGCCATAATCCAGAGCTCACGTGGAAACTTTCCAAGCCGTTGTGAAGTATTCATTAATACTAATGCAATGCAGAAGATCATTCTGCAAAGGCAAATTTAGAAGACGTAGGGTGAAAATGAGAGGTAGTAGAAAATCCTGTTTTGTTGGTAATATTTTAAATATACAATGCAAAATTTAAAAAAGTGCCCCATTTTAAATGTGCTTTGCCCCTGCCTAGCCAGTGCATGTGGGGTTTCCTTTATCTGCCTAGAGCCGGGAGAGCCTACTGCACACACTGCATACTCACCTGCTTAGTTTAGGATAATTAACGATATTGAAAAGCATATGTTCTTACAGGTCCTCTATGTTTCATTCTCTGTCTTGAAAATACAGCTTAAACTTTGAAAATAGAGCTCTGATGCTTGTTGGCTTTAATAGTTCTGACCTGGACAAAAGGCTGTGTGCCCAGAAGCTCACCTCCTTTCTCAGCCACGGTAATTACTCCGTTAAAATGTATTGTCTGTACTAAAATCTTTGTCTCGATGGTTGGTGCCGTTTCTAGTGAAGAGGATCAGAGCTTTGCTGTTTCCCTTGCTATGACGCACGCCTGTGGGAACGTAATTCTTGGTGTTTCAGTCTGTGTTGATGAGACAAGGATGGAGCAAAGAAGACCTTGCAAGCCGTCCTGTCATGCCAGAGGCTGCGCTTTCTGCAAACGAGCAGGCGGAGGTGTGTTTCTGGTGGAGAAATCAGAAAAACGGTTGCTGTGGTGTTTTCTGAGAGACAAAACTGAAGTGTCTCGGAAAAGTCTGTATAGTGTTCTTCCTGAAGCCTGTATAGCGTTCTTCCTGAATGATACCGTGTTGTTTAAGTTATGTGCGATACAGCTCTGTTCGGCTTAACTGTTTCTTCACCTCTTCTGCATGCTTCCCATTCTGGCTTTACTAAAAACAAAGAAATTGTAAGTAAATTGCTAAAACCCACTAGCAATAAAAGATTTGAGAGTTTAGAAAGGAAGGGAGACTTTACTTCTTAACTGCCCTCTGCTCGTTCGCTTGAAATAGTGTAAGAAAGAGGAGTTAGAATCCTAGAATAGTTTGGGTTGGAAGGGACCTTTAAAGGCCAGTGTCACGTTCAAGATGCAAATGTCAGTATAATTATAACACCGTTTACGGGGTGCCGGAGGGGAGTGCTGTTGTCTGCCACAGTAGCTGATACTTTGCCAGTCCACCTGGTTGTTCTTTGTGGTTGTTTTAGTGAGGAATCCAAGTTCCTAATTGAAAGCTGAGTTACTAGGGTGGATTCTTTGAAGCGCAAGAATTTTTTCAAGGGCAAAGCGTCGTTTTTGGCACTCAGTTCCATGGTTTCTGGAAAGAAAAAAGTGCTAGGGTGTTTTTGACTATGCTGCTGTACACACGGGGGTGCTCAAGCCATAGCTGGTCTCGTTAGCTGTCAGGGCTCTGAAATCTAGGGCAGGCGGGCCTCGCATCAAAACCTTTTTTCTGCTCCTGTCTTTCATCTTGATGCTGTTTCAGAACTTAATCAGCCCTTCCCTTTGCAGTGTATGCTGCTTTTCCACCTCGCTGCCGTGTCCCTTTGAAGTAGCCCAGCGTTTAACAGTGCTGATCTTGAAAATAATGCCAAGAACTTTGCTAGCTGCTCCCTCTTTGTGGGCTGAGGATGCCAAATGGAAATTGGCAGGTGTCGGGACAGTCCCTCTTACAGCCCAGTTGTCTTTGCAAAGCCATCCGTTTATGCAGCCATGTGGCCAGCTGGCTGGAGAACTCTTTCTTTTTTCGCTTGTTATTGTTGGACTACCTGTATTTAATTGATCTGATTTATTTCTAACGGTAAATAAAATACTCTTCGTTCCTTTGAAGCTCAGCGTGGCGCTAAGAGTAACAGCAGCTGCTGCTCTCGGAAGTGAGGGCCGTTGCTCTATTTTTAAAGTCTGAGGGATCGCAAGTTAATATTATCTTAAAAGAGAGGGGAACAGGCCAACGGGGTATTTGCACCACATAAAAACTGACAGAGTGTCCTTAATCCCTTTCTTTTTTTCATGCTTTCTTTTTTTTTTCTTCCATCCTTGTTTTTCCTCCCTTTATTTTAGAGGTTTAGGACTAGCTTAGGCCATGATTTCATAATATTACAACTAGACGTTGCTGGATCTCTCAGCAGTACGAGCGTGGTCTGGATGAAGCTGGACCATGCAATTGCATTTGTGACAGATTAGAGGACACAAATAAGGAGGTTATGCTGACGTCGGGGCTTTTTCTTGCCAGCGTCCTGCCAGCTGTGGGAGGACGGGTGATACTCGATCTAGCAAGAAGTAAGTCACAGACAGACACTCTGTGCTGCAAGTGACAAAGTTAACCCGCTGGAAACTTTTGAACCTGTGTAAATCAGCAAAGTGAGTTCATAATAAGGGATTGGTGCTTTTCACCAACGTCGCCATGATGGTTTTGATCAGTTTTTGGTGCACAGAGTTATCCTACGGTGCTGTGGGCTTTTGCTTTGGGTAGGGATTTTTAAAGGAACCTGTGTAAATCAGGTGCCTTAGTGCAGATTAAGGTGAGCCCACGCATCCAGATATTCCTTTATTTAAAGAGTTGACTCATTTGTCTAACTGCCGGTTCATAATTTGAACGCCTTAATTAACTTTGCAATCAAAGTAACAGTAAAAAACGTTTTTAACCTGCTTTATTTAATATAATCCCCTAACTTTTGTTTCGAAGAAAAAAAGGTAGGAGTCCTTCAGGAGAGACCGCTGCTGCTTTATTTATAGGATTTGGGCTCCTGGGTGAGAGTTATAGCTAGTCACGGAGCCCATATGGCCCCCCGTGTCTGGGGAAATGAGGGTCCCCTCTGGCGGTGGGGAGGATGCCTCTCTGTAAGGTGTGACAGATAAGAATTTGCTGCCATGTGGAGGGTCAGATACTTAACCTTCGTAAGCACCCTCTCCCTGGCTGTCCCTCCCAGCTGCAGTTACTCTGGCAAATTCTTCCTTGAGCAAATTATTTGGTGTTCTCTGGTTTTGACCAGGAGTAGATAAAATGGTCATAAAAATAATGTCTCTGCTTTTGCTTACTTCCATGGTAGAAGATAGCAGAGAAATCTGCAGTGTTATCAGCTGCAATGAACGAGAAGTGGAGTTTTAAGCCTGTGATTTTCATCTGATTTTATACTCAGCCTGGTAAATGAAGACCAGCGACATCCCTCTGAAGCCGTTACATTCTGTTCCACGTAGCACAGACAGGGGTGGGCTAAGGACCACGGAGACTGTGGTAAATCTAAAGAAACTGCTACAACTCACCAAACCCTTTTCCTTTGAATTCTAAGCATTGTGGTTTGAGCCACTGTATTTTTTTTTCTTGCAAACTAATCCCCAATATTGGTTTTGCGATTATTATTTTTTTCCTGCGTACCATGATAAAATACGCTGAAGTTCATTATCTTATTATTTGATTATATACATTTTAGCTTTGTTTGCAGCCTATGCGATGAGTCATTCGGACAAAAAATAGTTTGTCCTGGATCAATTCAATGAATGTGATTTGAAGGCCTTGGAAAATGGGAGACAAACAATACTCATTTCCATGTTTTCAGACGGACGATTAAAGTTTTTACAAAAAGCCAACAATCTTCTGGGGATTGGCAAACATTTGCCTAAAAACAAGCAAGAAAAGTAATTCTGTACTCTTGGAGCAAATTGATATGTAAGTGATGGGTTATTAAATGCTGGGGAGCTAGTTTCGGTTAAATAGCGTACTTGGAACTTAGGCAAATTGTGCTGGGGATGATTCCAAAAGGCCCTTCTGCTGTTTAATATATGGCACAGAGTTACACAATGATGGAGGGCTTGTTTTTTTTGGGTTTGGTTGTTTTTTTTTTTAAAGGATCACAATTCTCCCTAAGTGATAGATAATCTTTCCTGCTCTGAAAACTGCTGTCATTACCGTCCTCAGGTGTAGTGATGATTGGAGCGTAACGACAACTGAGCAAAGCTGGTGGTGAAGAATTCTCTCTCCTCTTGCAGATTCCAGGAGAAAAACTGAAGGTATAACAAACGGTCCTGACTGGCCTGGAAAGGAACCAGCCGTCATCAACACTGCTAAAAGCTAAGGACAGAGGAAGGTGAGGATGACAGTCCTTGTGCCATCCTTCGGGATGGAAGGATTTGTGTGGGATCTGTCGGCCTTCACTGTGCCTGGAAGCCTGTCCCCTCTGTTCACCCACGCGCGCCTTTCCACCCCTCTTGCTGCAGTCCGCTGTTTCCAGATTAGCATTCTGCAGATGAAGCCTAGAAGGCATTTAAATTCTGGAATCTCCTGTTCTGACTTCACAGGACAAGTATGGTGCGTGCGAGAGTCTCACTTCTTTGTGTACATCCCCAAGATTGAAGCAAGGCTTTTATCCTGTGCTTGGAGTGTTCCTCAAGCTCTGAATCTTCTCCTGCCAACAGCAGATACCCGAATACAAGCGTGTCCCTGCAGATAACAAAATCTTTGCCAAGGTAAGCATAAAAGCAATGAAATATTCCCAACTCCCAAGCACTCCTGGTACTCAAATTCCTCTTGAAAAAAATGGGGTGTCGTGTACTGCACGCTCTGAAGCTTAATAGTACCTTATATATCCGTAAGGCGCCACATGGAGTAGCACGTTCTTGTGGCAGTGTTTCTGGAAACATGTGACTTGTAAAATGTTTTTCATCCTAACTTCCAGGAGAAACATGAAGAGAATATCCTCTCGGATGGCACTGTATTTCAACTGCAACGAGAGAAGAGCAACCATCCCCTGCTCAGAAAGTAAGGATCCCAAGCTAGAATGTACGTCACCTTACTTGGGTATTGCCTAGGATATTTGAAGTCAAGGAATGCCGTTGTCTTGACGAACAGGAAGGAAAAATGGATTGTTACTCAGCTCCTAAATCTTCTCACCTTTTCTCACTGTGTGTCTTGCCAAACCTGTGGCAGCTGCTTCCCAGGATTCTGGTGAGCTCCACCCAGAGACTCAGCAGAGAAGGGGAATTTCTGCTGCCCGATAATTGATCTTTAATAGGAAGAGCCATTACTGCTGCTGATTTGGATCCAGCCCTCTGTCAGTAGACGGAAGGCAGGTGTAGGAAAAATGAATATCCCCACCAGAGAATACACCATCTCGCTTCACTGGTGAATGAATGGCGTTGATTTCGAGGAAATCACACTTTTGCATCTGCACTTCAACAGTAAAAAGGTGGGTTTGGTACTTGTTATGAGAGTACGGCTGAGAACTTGTGATGCTATCGCAAGCTTGATGTTGGCTTTGTGCGCCTGAGGCTCGAATGTATGTGTTCAACGGAGGGGCCTGTGAGGTTGAAAAGCCATTTGGCGTGTTGATGGGTACCACACACGTTGTAACGGGAAGAATGTTGTTAATTAGAAACAAATGCCAGCCTTCAGCATCAGCCAGTTTGGAGGAAAAGGGCCTGTCAGATCCAGGAGTTTGGGCCTTACTGTGTTTGTTTGGAACTTGCCTCGGGACTGTTTCTCAGCGCTGACCGAAAGTGGTGTGCAGTTGTTCCGGAGGGGATAGAAGGCAAAACCGTGGTAAGTGATTGATCCTTGGAAGTGCGAGAGGGCGAGAAGTTCTTTGGATCTTAGTTAAAACTTGCAGCCGAGTTTAGAGCAAGCCAAGAAGTTGCTTTTCCACGCTAATCTTTTAAGATGATCTGTTTTACTTGGCACTGAGATGGGCTAAGGATCTTCAGGCAGAGAGATGGTAACTTTTGAGGTACCTGAGTGGAGCAGAACATCTGACTGGATTTGTCGCTCCTATTTGAGGGCTGTGATTGTCATTTTGTGTGTTTTTCGCTTTGGGAACATGTTTTAGAAAACGGTGACCCGTGAGCTTTTTCTGACAGGATAACATTTTAAATAAGGATTTTGCCTGAAGTTTTGGAGAGGCCGAAGTGGATTTGAGAGGTCTGACTGAGGTACCAGGGTGCTTAAGTCCAGTGATTTTCTTTCAGCACCTGAGTTTGAACAGACGACTGACCTCTGTACTGAAGGGGGTTGCTGATGGAGGTTTTTCAAACACGATGAGTAACGGATATAAGAACAAGAGGTGCTTCAAGACTCTGAAACGTTATTGTTCAAAACGGTAATGGCAGGATAGGCTCATTGACAGCAGACTGTCAGAAGGATTCGGAGATCATTTTCGCTCCATGCAAGTTCCTTGCACAATTTTAGTTTCGTCACTGTTGATAAAAAGCCTTGCCATGATGAGGGCCTTTCCTAACATTTTTGGTTAATACTGCTGCCACAGAGGAAAAAATAGTCATAAAGGTGTTTTTTGAGCTCAAGATGGTGAATTAGCCACTAATTGTTTGCCAGTGAATTCATAGAGTGCATGGTTAATGACAGGAAGAGGAGTTTGTGAAGCTTCTTAGAGAGGATTCCCCCTCTTTGGTCGAGTTTCATGTCGCTGGCGGGCATGGCGAAGGTAAGAAATGTGAAATTTTGCAGGTGAGTATCCGATTTGTACTCGGATAAACCTGGATAAAGTTGACATACTGGTATGCAAGGTAATTATTTCCAGAGTCTCCTTGCAAAGATAGCCAGCTGCATCACAAATACGCTGCTAAGCTGGGGTGTGGGGGGCAGAGGGAGAGCGGAAGGAAAATGCTGTTACAGTTTCATGTGCAGTTTGGAAAATTTTCCGAACTTTACTGTTAGTGTAGTCGCTTTCCCGACACACTGCGTGTTAGTAAGTGCACGGTTCAGTATGGCATAAATCGAAATCCGTGTGGAAGTACTGCCTAGCCAGTGGCTGTAGCCTGGCTTTTTTCCACCCTAGTACTTCAGGCAAAGTGCAGTTACTTCCCCTCGACTGGTTATCAGCAGAAGCTGGGAACTGTTTGAGTAGACCAGCAGCGTAAAGGAATTCCCGTGGCAGCGGCTGCAGCACGAGAGTCTAACCGTTTGTCTCACTGGGCCTTTTGTAATGAATGAGAGCGTGAGCGGGTTGTGAATGTTTCTGTGTCCCGTATGCATTATGGACCGTGATGAAGGCAGAAATGGCAGTCTTCTGGCCGGGAGCGAGAGTGGGTTTGTCTTTTCAAAGGCTCGGAAGGTGCTGCAGAGTCCAGTGGCTCCAGTTAAGGTGAGGGACCAGCAAACACTGGCAGATAGTGCAACCCGTTTTCCCATGGAATAATACGCACAGGGATGACTTGTTCATTTAAATATGATTGTATGTTACAGAAAAATACGGTGTTTATTTTAAGACTCAAGTAGCTTGAATTGAGCAAACATGGTAGGAATGTAGCAAATGATCTAAGGCGATAGATGCTACTGATGTGCTTGAATTGCGGTGGCCGGGACAATCCTGCGTTCTGTGCTATTTCCAGCGGCGAGGCTCATGGCAGAGCTGGCAGCCGAGTCCTGGGGTAGCGGGATTGGTTTGTAGGTACCTGACAGAACATCGCGCTGTAGGCTGAGCTTACGTCTTATGTTACGTGGCGTGGTTTGTTTGCTTGAGTCTTGTATTTTGTGGGTCTTGGTATTCGCAATAGGTTCTGTGTCTACAGGGTGGGACTGACAGCCGCTGTCTGAGATGCCGGTGCTTGCCCCAGGAAGAGATGCTAAGGTATGACTTCCAGCCCGCTCTTAAGGAGAAGCTAAAAGACCACTTGCCAGCTCACGAGTCCTCTCGTGCTCAACACCTGTGGGAAACCGCAAGTGGCCAGAAAAAGAACTGCCGTATTCCAACATGATCCCCGTTGTAAAAAAGTTGAGATGCAGGAATGCCCTTTTGAATAATAGACATAATTGCCCTTAAGGGTCCAAATTAAAACTGAGGCCCTTTTTGTTTTACATGCTTGACATAAGCAGATGGAAATCATATTGAGCATAACTACAGATTTATGGAACTTGGGAAACACACTTTGTTAAGGAAGTGAGAGTCAGAGGGACTGCACTGTAAAAACGCCACGTGGTCTGATGGGGGCAGCTGATCGCGTACTCTAATGGGAGCTGCTGCGGGCAGACAAAATTCTCTTCTCTGTTAATATCTGAACTGTTAAGCTAGGAAAGCGAAAAGAAACATGGAACTTGAACTCTCTTTATAGCTGAGAACTTGAGCCCTTTTTGTCTAGAAAACAGTTAAATGATAAAATCTTCCAATAGAGAAAGTCAGTTGCTTAGAAATGCGTCTAATAAAACACGGATAGTGGCAGTGCTCTTTAGACACATTATTTCTGCTTTGAGGAAGAGTTTGAAATTGAAAGTTGGTAAAGAGGAACTTTTTAGAGGTGTAGCCTAAACCTTGTTTTTTATCCTGTGGATACAACTAAAGGGATTTACTTTTTTGAGCATTCGCATTCTTTGCATTTTGTTAAAGTCTTGGTGGCCAGTCAGTGTAATGAAACAAGATTTTTTTTTTTTTTTTTTTTAAAGGCTCTGTAAAGCAAAGCAACTTAAAACTCAGGACAGCTTCTGAAAATGTTTTAATTTATGCCTAAACATGATACTGTTATTCAAACTTAAGAATCGTTTTTCAGTCATGACACCATCCTTCCCATGAGTTACTCATCATACCCCCGTGTTGGGCCTTTTTTTTTTTTTTTTTTTCCATAAAGCCAGCCTTTTTTAAACACTTTTTTAAAATTGTGGTTTTTTAAATCTCTCACTGTTCAGCGTCCAAGCCAGGAATTGTGCTTTTTACCTTTTCTGTATATGCCCGTGTGGTTCGCATCATTTGCTAATTAAAATACTGTGTGCTTTTGACGCTCAGCTGTCTGAAAATATTTCTGTTCCTTATCTCTAGGAATTTCTTTAATACATTGTGAGAATGGGGTTGAGTCACTAGGTCCTTATCAGCTGTTGTAGATGGAGCAGATGCAGCTCTGTCAGAAGGAAACCAGTGAGGGACTGGGACCATGTCAGTTGATCCCACAGTGGTACCATTTGCAAAGAAGTGGCACTGATTTTTCAGTTGTAATCGCTGTGCAGTTTCACGGGTTTTATTTAGTTACTGCCTGGATAAGTGCTTGCTCCAGAGAGCACAACTAATAATTTGGTTTTATTTTACAAAGTAAACAACCTCAGGTTAATTGGATCATAAAAGTTTTGCTGTGCTTGCTTTTTTCCACTTTATATGCTATTACTGGAAGGCTGAGAGATAAGCTTTGTTTGGAGATATTTAGAATAATCGTTTCAGCAATAAGTCCCCAGAGACTGACTATTCACATGACTGCAATTTTTAAAAAATATATGGTGACCTTTTCCCCTTCCGATGCGGATTATCTAGAACGAACTAATTGTAGAAATCAGGAGAAAATAGCAGCACCAATGCTTTAAAATGCTTGATTGCAGCATACCTGCTGATTACTAGCTCGTCCTGCAGGTACTGCTGCTTCTCTTCGCTACAGCATGGCGAATTTGATGTGAAGATGTCCAAATGGAAGAGGACGTAGCTGACAGACTGCGAGAGCTTGGAGCTTCGGCGTGTTTACTTTCCCAGTGCGGCCAAGCCCCTTAAGGAATGGAACTGAAATAAGAACAGCCTGGCTCGGCAGTAAGTATATATCACGTTATTTGCTGTCACAAGCTATTTGCTCTTGTGACAAATCAAAGTTTGGACTGGAGGTCTCTGTGGAAAATCAGGCTGAAGTCTGGGAGGTGCTGAAATGCAAAAGTGAGGACTTGACCACAAAATAATCTTTTAAAAATCCTAAAGATAGGGAAAAACTAATTTTGATAGTCTGGCTAACTGATATACGTTTGGTGCTTTGGGCTTTTATAATATTTCTCTAAGCCGTGTGAGGTGAGATGATGTTCTTCTGGTGTGAAGTAATGCAAAACACAGATTGCGGTGCAGGCCTGAGCGAAGGAGCTGCTAGGTTACTGTGCTGGCACTAGAAAGGCTGTCGGCATCCCCGGGTTTGTGCTGGTTTCTGACTCTCCTCGGTTCTGTTTGGATGAGCATCACTATGACCTGTTTATGGGCCTGCGGTCAAACAGCATTTTCTAGTCTTAGTTCAGAAAGCTTTGTGGTCTCCTCTCAAAAAATTACTTTTTTTTTTTTTTCTCCTTACTATTCACTTATTTTCTGACCTGAAAAATGGAGGCAGACTGCCCACACGAGCCTGCAGCCTCACCATCAGTTACTGCGTGGCCTTGAATAAGTAACTCGGCTGCAGAAGGTGTGATATCATCTAACGCAGTTTTGCTTGCAGTGAAAGAGGACGGTGAGGTGACGGTGCATTAACTTAAACCTTTTCCCCCATGTACGATAGCAGACCCTTTCCTTATCTAAAGTGGTGCATGGAAATTAAGCCGAGAGCCAATTACAAAGTTTTTCCAAAGGGATCTTAGCCAAGTCTTTTGATTTTCCTGCTTCGCTTGACCAAATTCATCCTTCCAGAGTATTCTCTGAAATCTTGGACCTGCTGATGCCGGCAGGAATTTTGTGACCAATTTCACTGCGATAAGGATTTTGTTCTGCCCCTGCCCCCCCTCCCCAATTCCTACTAAGACAGGTTGAAGCTAGATGAGTTTTAGCTCCCTTGGGTGGTAGTCCTCTGTGGAACGCACTGGTCTTCTAAGCTGTAGCACTGGGATGCTGAACTGGGCATTGAGCGATGAGGACACGACCCGAGACTTCGATACTGGTGTCGTGCTGAGAATGGCAGATGGTTTATGAAGTTTTCTGTCAACTGCACAATATTATATGTGCTAACTTACCTAGAACATTGGCTTGAATTTCTGCTCTTAGTGCATAAAATTATCTATTATGTTACTGTTAAGTAGTTTTGCACAGGTCAGGCTGTTGATTTTGAGTTACTTTAAAGTCATTTGAGGTGGAAGAACTAGAGACAAAACCACTGGACGGCAACATATGAATTTCCAGGAGAGCGGGTTTTACAAGACAGTAAGGGATTGAGGGTCTCAACATGTTGAATGCTCACTGCGAGTTATATTTCTCAGTAGAAATTAAAAGCATTCAAACAGCTTGAAAACCCTGGGAAAAGATGATTCTGCCTAAAAAGTAAGCAGAGTTGGACTGTTCAAGGGATATGTGAACGTTACAGGCATTAGGCTAACATCTCTTGGCTTTGTTTTTTTATCATATAACAAGCTTGTAATTGGATCACTTGCTTTATCAAAGAAATTTGTAAGAAATTAAGCCCTTCTTTCTTGTTGTCATTCTTTAAGCTTTAGATCCCTACAGGTGATAACAACAACAGGAATAGGAACAATATCCCAGGCACCGGTCAGTATAACACAGCGGAACGTAAAGGGAAGAGAGGATTATCTGGAGGGCGGCGTCCGGGGCAGAAGACCGATGTTTGAAATGCTGAGCGTGGCGAGGAGCCGGCGTACTGCTTGTACTGAACTCTTTCCTTCAGGGACAAGCATTGCCCTTATTAATACTTCTTTGGTTTTAATACTTACTGGTACTGAAAAGCCCTCCATGCAGCAACCGAACTAATAACTTGGCAAAGAGAATGAATCCAGCATCTGAAGCTCTGGAATGATACAAAGCTTGTTTGTTTTTTCACGCTTTTGATTATGCTATGCTTTGGAAGAGTATACAGAAAAGAAACATATCTGTATAATGAGTGCCAAAAAAATTGAAATGATTTCGCAACAAACACGTATTTTTCTCTGTAACATAAGGTTTATGGCTAAGCATTCAAGCATTCTTGGGAGAATCCTTTCTTACTCTTTATATATTTCTGTTTTACACAAGGAAGTTGAGCAAATAGGTGTTCACTATGTCAAAGGCAAGATTCTGATGCCACAAGAGCGTTGTGTAGGGGGAGAATAAGCAAAATGAATTAAGGAACTCGGAAATGCAAGTTTCACTTATGGTTTTTGTGCTCCGTCACACCATGAGGACGGCCATAAGGCAGGTTGTTCTATGGCCCGTCACAGGAGTCCCCTGAACCCTGGAAACAGAATCTGACTCTGAAGAGCTGTTTTCTCAAGTACAGAAGACAGTTTTGCTCTAAGGAATTTAGTCAGGGAACTTCATTAATGTTATATGTGACATGAATTAATCTCCTGAGACGTGTAACCATCACCCTGGATTGGTGCGTCTGTCTGATTGCAAAATGATTTTATAATGTATTAACGTACGTAGCTTAATCTTGCCACAAGAGGTAACATGAGCGACAAAAACTGGATTTAATGCCAGGGAGAGTTGTTCGCTGGGCTGAAGCAAACATTTGAAGTTGCATCACTCAAATCACTGTTGACTTGATGCTTCCCGTCTGCGTCACATTGGGCTTAAATATAGTTTCAGGCAGGGTATACCCCAGGCTAAATCCAGGCTAAGGTACTTCGGGTATTAAAAACGTGAATGTTTGAACTGAAGCAGTGTACGCGTGGTAATCAGACAGCGTTTGGAATTAATCCTAGGGATATGGCCATCCATGCTTGGGTGGTGTACTTCTGTGAAAACACTCAAGATCCCAACAAAAAGCTGGCTCTTTCCTGACTGAAGGTTAAGGTCTTTCCATAAATTGCAATTAAAAAGGGATTTGTACCAAAGTAAGAGATCCCGCAATAGAAACGGAAGAATCCTGCTGCAGCAATTGCAATTTAAACCATCTTAGTAAAAAATACATGCACAAATGAGATTGAAAGCAATTCTACACAAACTACTTAATCGAGAAGAACAGCATCTCTCTCCCCCTCCCGTGAGTTATTTCCCTGGCCTGTAAAGTCTTCATACATAGAAAGTATCAAGTGAAGTATCGGTGAGACCGCTGGTGCCCGCAAACACGACGTGCCTACATCTGATTATTTCTGGATTGCGGTGTCAGAAGAATGAATTTAGGAATACAGGGCCGGAGCGGCGGGTAGCAGAACATCATCAGGTCTTCAGTTCATCCACCTCTTCCTCCAGGTAAAACATCATCCTCTGGATCTAAATACGACCTGGCTTGTGTGCTGTTCTCAGGCAAATGAAGATGTTGGAAGGAACACTGAGGGGTTTGTGGCTTATGTTCATTCGAATGGTAGTGTTCCCTCGAGCAGCGGCATAAAGAAGTGTCTTACCTAAACTCGTCTTTAAACTCCCTTGGGCCCACAGGACACCGCCTCTGGCTACGGCATCACCCGGTTCGGCACGGGGCAGAGACGGCAGGAAAAACTGACGACTACAGCTTTTCCCAAGCCCTTTTCCGGTCAGAGAAGCATCCATGAGCATGCCTGCCTGTTTGGTGGTGATAACGGCTGCCTGGCACCGTTCAGTGTTTCAGCCCATGGACAAATTCATCCTTTTATGCAGCGGTTATTGCTTGCTGGAGTCGCTCTCTGCCTTGCTTAACCACGAAACACCGCTGTTGCGCGCTGTCTCAAATGGGGCATCCTCCAACAGTTCTTTGAATCAAATGTATTTCGATACAGTTGTTCACGAAATAAGCAAATAAGAAGGAGATGCTAAAAGAAGTGAAAGACGTGGCAATTATTTTTTCGGTGTAGTGATTAGAAGCTCTTCCTGTCTTGAAAAATCTGTGTAGATTTTCATGTGAGGCTTGGCCGTCACTCAGTTTTGGTATGTTTACGGTTGATCCTGGTACAGGTTGTTCTGGTGCCGCTTGTTTTGTTTTTTTTAATGAGAGTATAGTATTCACTGGAGACAACATTAAGTTGTTATAAAGCTTCCTTAGATTCCTATAGCTTTTTCCTTTTGCCAGCCTCGCTCACGATACTTCGGCAAAAGGTCAGCATTGTATCGTTTCCACTCTGGCTGATGGCAGGTTTGCTGATGAAATAGTAGTGTGGAGGTTAAATGGCGAAACTTCTGTGTCTGAGGCTGCGACCGGCGTGTCATAAAAGAAGCCTAAGCAATCCTGTTTGTGTAAAAATGCCCGTCTCAGCGTAGCTTATGCTTCGTTTGCTACTGCTGCACTATTTAAAGGAAGGGAAGAGGTGATCTTCAAATCATGATGTAACGACTACAAATATATTTTAATTTTTTTTTTATTTAATAGTATATATTTTCATATATATCTTATTCAAGACCTGAAGAGGAAACGTGACTGTTAAAATCTCGTTGGTTTGTAGAGCTGAGTATTTAAATTGCAGAATTGAAGCTGCCTGTGCAGTTTTCTTCATCCCTGTGTATGTTACGATGCAGTGTTAAATGAGCAGGGACTGTTTTATTCTTGGCAGTTCTGCCTGGGTGCACAGGATAATTGATGTTCGGGGGTTTCTGTACTGCGTGAGGCTCTTGGACGTGTTACAGGGAATGAAGCTGAAACGAGCCTGGTGAGTAGGTCAGGACGTTGCAGAGCAGAAAGGGTGGGTTTGTGCTGAAGGTGGCCGAGTCCTCCCTGGCTTTGGGATTTTTTCTGGGGGTGGTTCAGAAGATGGTCGGAATCTGTCTTGGAAGATGGAGCATATCTGTGCAGCGCGCTAATAACATGTTATAGGACTTCCTGCAAAGGAAGAGGTTTGGCATATGCTTATGGTCAGAAGGATCTCTAAAGTCCATGTAATTAACGCTGTTACGCTGACGGGTATGGCATTTGTCCTCTTGGCTGTTCCTGAGCTATTTGTCTATCTCTGTCTGTTGATTTATTAGATAATATTACTGCTTTGTATAAACAGAAGAGCACTCGCAATAGGCACGCCTTAGAAACATGGGATGGATCCGCAGCACCCATGCATGCTGATACCCAGATTGGGGTTGTAGAATGGCTTTTCTCATACTCTCCGACTTGCTTGAGGAGCGATAGGTTGTTAGCAGTAATCCGGACTGCGTTCCGTACTTGAATTAAGCTGAGCTAGCAATGTGCCCTTGTGGCCAAAAAGGCCAATGGCATCCTGGGCTGCATCAAGAAGAGCGTGGCCAGCAGGTGGAGGGAGGTCATCCTCCCCCTCTGCTCTGCCTTGGTGAGGCCACAGCTGGAGCGCTGGGTCCACTTCTGGGCTCCCCGGTTCAAGGAGGACAGGGAACTGCTGGAGAGGGTGCAGCAAAGGGCTATGAAGACAATTAGGGGACTGGAACACCTCACTTATGAAGCAAGGCTGAGGGATTTGGGTCTCTTCAGTCTGGAAAAAAGACAGCTGAGGGGGGACCTTCTCAACACTTATAAATACTGAAAGGGGGGGTGTCAGGAGGATGGGGCCAGACTCTTGTCAGTGGTGCCCGGGGACAGGATAAGGGGTAACGGGCACAAACTTGACCATAGGAAGTTCCATCTCAGCATGAGGAGGAACTTCTTTACTTTGAGGGTGGCAGAGCCCTGGCACGGGCTGCCCAGAGAGGTGGTGGAGTCTCCGTCTCTGGAGACATTCCAACCCCGCCTGGACGCGTTCCTGTGCCACCTGCTGTGGGTGACCCTGCTCTGGCAGGGGGGGTTGGACTAGATGATCTCCAGAGGTCCCTTCCAACCCTATGGTTCTATGCTCCTACAAAGGCTTTAGCTACAGCTTATGTAGGACTTGTCCTTTAAATTTTGACTCAGAACCTGGGGACTCTGTAGCATTTACGTGTGGTTTTGGGGTCATACACGTGATAAGTGCATTTATAGTATTTGGACGAATACAATGCTACTGTATCTCGCACATGTCTGTCTTGAGTGGTACCTGTTGTTGATGCTCCTGGTGCCTGTGCGAGGCCTGGCTGGAGACAGCACCGCCTGCTCTTCTTTTGGCCAACGCTCTAGAGTTTCTTTTTCTTGCCTTTTCAAACTCTATTCGGAATCCATTAGGCTACAACGTATGGGGAGATCTTTGTCAAGAGGAAGAAGGACCTATGGGTCCTTATTCTTAGGCGAGATGGTAGAACGTTTTGTTGGCCAGCTGTGAGGGAGCTTGTGAGGAGTCAGCATGGTAGATTCCAGTTCTGCTATCTAGATACTGCCAACTGCTCGCCACAAGTTTATTGGACTCATTTAGACCCAAACAGGAAATGCTAACATGCCATTTTTGCTCCTAGAGTTTTCTTTGTGCCGCGGAGAGAAAATCTGATGCACTCGGCTAAATGTTGTATTTGCTATGGGAATTTGCTTTGGCTAATGCAGTTTTTAAGACCTGTTGGTTCATTTAGAGGTCAAGGAACATTTGTGTAAGAGAGTCTTCAATAACATTCCTTTAACTTGGCAAGTTGAAAAAGCACAGCGCCAGTTTTTCTCCTCTTTTGAGTATTAAAGTTTTGCATGCGTCCTTTTGACTTGCAACCAAACAGTGAGATTGCTTTTAAAATCTGAAGACACCATCGTGTAAAGGCAGAGAGATAGGCATTACGAACTTGTTTCCATTGATTTTTACTTTTTTCCCTACCTCCCTATAAATGAGGGTTATCCCAAAGCCCAGCACACTATCTGAGTTTTCAGCTGAAATGGTTTACAAAGGTAAGATTTGTCTAAGCTTGCTTACATCCAGCTCTCTGCCATAATGATTTTCCATGCATCCAGGCATTCTGGAGGTACCAGACGTGGGGGATGGCTCTGTATTCTCTGTGCGTAGCTCCTTCTCTTCCCTGCAGAGTCCGTAGTGTTTTGGTGTTTTCTGTATTTCCTCTCATACTTGCCATCTGTACAAATGCGCAAAGCATTTTCTTTCTCTCAAGTCCGTAAAAAAAACCCCACTCTTTGGAAAAGTCCAGATTAAAAGCATCAGGTTAGGAAACATTTGAACTGATTTATTGCCTTAGAGTTACAGAAGGGACTGTTGTCCCCTGCAGTGGAGTGGGTTGAAGGGTGATTTACCTGAGCTGCCTCATCTGACTTCGAGGAATATAAAAAGTTGTCTTATACATTAGTTGCTCCTCCTCCCCCTCCATACGCAGTTATTTCATATGGTGTGCACGGAATTCGCGTTTGGGTTACGTAGAGCTGAAGGAGGAGGAAAACTGGGGGGACACTGGGGAGAGGAGATCCCCAGCCGCCTCGTGAGCTGCTAGTTAGCAGCAGGATCTCAGATAGTGTAGAAGCACTTGAAGGAAAAGTACTCTTCGTCTTCTTTTCCTCTTTTTTGCCATTGCCCTCAGGACAGAATTATATTGGGTGTTTTATTATCCCTTTGTCTTGACAGGTCCTGTGCTCTGCACATGTGAACTGTGCTTTTGAAAAAAAAAAAAAGGGGTTGTGTTTCATTATGGAATGAAATGCTTAATGTTTGTTGGCTTTTCTTTGACCCTGGGATTTAAACAGCAGTAACCCAGTCCCTGTGTGCCATGCCTACTTACAACGCCTGGCTTGTGTTGCAAATGTCGCCAGAAATCTTACCAGCTTATCTTACTGCCAGGATTCCCCTGTGTTACCTGGACTGAAGCTCCAAAAACCAGCCTTGCCACAAAGGGTGATCCTGCTGGGAAGGTAACAGCCTTCAGCTGAGTCGGTGCGTTAAAGACGAGCCAGATACGGCTCTTGGCCTCCGAGGCTGGGTGTCACGCTGAATGTCGCAGCTTGGTTTGCATCCATGCAGTCTGTACCAAACTCCTCTGCCCTAGAAGAGAATGGTTGTGTCAGAACTGCCTTGTTAGGAGAGGTTTCCTGAACCGTGCTGGGCCATTATTGGGTAGCGATAGCTGGGGAGGGAGAAATAACCAGGGTGAAGGATCCCGACACTGAGAACTATTCAGCGCTTAATTGAGGATGCAACTTATGGTGGGGAATAGTCATACTGCTCAGGAACTCATAGGCAACCTGGAGAAGAAGGTGCCTTGCCTCTCCTAGGGCGGCAGCGTAGTATTGCAGTTGTGGTTTTTGCTATGGCTGGTTGAAGTCAAATCAGGATTTCCATCCGGCAGAGCTTTACCTGACTTGCCGTGTCCCTTGCTGTTGCTTTTCCAAACCAGCCACCACATCTGCAAGTGGCAGATACACAGAAAGAGGTCAAGAGTGGTGACTGTGCAGAGTTATATCTGAGGCAGAAGAATGCATGCCTCTAAGGAAAAACCTCCCGAAATCAGACGTGAGTGACCACAGCCATCCGTGCTCTGGAGCACAAAGTTGCGGAGATGGGATGGCCACAGAGACCTGGGGCTTGCGCGTCTTGTCAAGTCCGCGTTAGCATTTCACTTCTCTGGGTCAGCACTAACAATTGACAAGCTTGCAGTGATTCTTCTGTAAAACTTCTTCAGAGAAGCTCGCTAGGACTCCCTCCTTGCTTCCTTATCCCTGTACCTTTTACCTGTAAGAGCTTTAACTGCTGTATTTTGGCGGTTGTTTGGGGGGAAAAAAAAAAAAAAGAAAAAAAAATCAGAAAGACAGCAGGTGCTGTCTTTTTGTGTGAGAGAAGCCCTGGGTGGTGGAAAAAGTTGTTTGTAAAGCTCTGAAAAAATCTGTGTTGACCTTGAAACACGTTTAGCTTTTTTTATCTTATTATAGTTCTTGCAGTTACACCTGAAGTGAATTAATCTCTTCATTAGCTACGACTGACTGCTCAGGCAAATGCGGCGTTCAGTTGGGTGAACATTCTGACATTCTTCTTGCGCGAAGAGATGTCACTGTTTTTAATAGTACATCCCAGGGGGCAGCTAAATGTTTTCGCTGCTGAGAAAGACATGGTTTGGCTTCAAATGAAGTTCAAAAACACTAGCGTACTAAGTCTGTCCTAGTGCCTAAATACAGACACGCACCTTTATCTCCGGTCTCCTTTGTTCTTCACCTCCCTTGGGAGTTCTGAGGAGTTAATGAACAACTCCTGCAGCCTGTCCCTGTGTTGTGTTTGTGTGTGTCGGTGATTCTGCCAGCAAAATGAAATCCTGTTAGAAGCGATTGGAAATATTGTTAGAGCATTCAGCGCCTTTGGCAGGAGAGGAGGGGGAATAAAAGGCATTTAACAATGAAGAAAGAGCCCACCAAGGAGTATTTTCTGCACAGGATGTACAGAAGGCGGTAAACTGTTGGGCTCCCTTCCCTCTGTCATCTGAAGGGATGGCCTGAAATGTGCTCGTTGTTATGAAAAAAAAACCCTCTAGCTCTTGTTGACCTATATATGTGCTAGCAGTAAGAAAATCTGCGCTTTTGCTGCTGATCTGGTCGTGATTTCCTGTCTGTCAAAGGAAAAATTATAATTTTTAATTGTACTGTAGTGGAAACTCGCGTTGATATCGCATGTGGCATTTGTTTGCAGATTTAGCTTTATTCTGTCGAAGTTTAGAAGTAAGCGTTGGCGACCAGAGTACCTGCCAGCTGTCTTTGCCTTCTGGGATTGCGCTGAGCCTCGCAGCGCGTCTTTCTTTACCCAGTTCACTTCTCAGTTACTGAGACAGCTGTTTAGCTATGCCGGATTTGGACTTTGTTAGCGAATAACACTGCCGTGCAATAGAAACACACTGTGATCCCACAGATTTATGATAAATCGCCTTTCTGTAATTCCAGACCGTTCTGTTGGGTGCTGTAGATGGTTTATTTGCCTGTATGATGTACTTGGAGTAAAACAGACGAACTTCTCTCGTTTATACCACCGTCGATGTGGAGCAAGGCAAAGAATTCAGAGCAGCTCCCGGGAGTTTGTGTTCAGCAGAGCCGCCCGCGGTGCGGGCCAGTGAAGTCCACAGCGGCTGCGTGCTGTGCTGCCCTTCGCAGCAACCCCCCCACCCGGGGACAGGGCACTCGCCGTCCAGAACCGCAAGGCACGGATTGGAAATAAAGGCAAATCGCAGCCTCAGAACAAGTCCTACGTTCGTGCCTTTTTTCATTCTAACATTCCGTTTTTGATAATGTTTATTTTCAACCTTTTTCTTAGTGCTTTTTTCCAATGACTCTGAAGTGCCTTCTTTTTAAGACCTCGTAAACAGCCCTTGAACCAAGTATTTCACTGTCTAGGGCAAATGAATCTAGATTTCCAATAACCAAAAAGCATTACTGTTTTTTTTTCAGATTTTCTGTATTGCTAATGTATTGAACAAATGCCAATTTCGTAGTCCATTTTGATTTTAGGCCCTAATATAATGCTGTAATAAAATCCTTCAACTTCGTTTCTAGGTAAGACTTCATGTGCTTGACCTATGAATTTCAGACAGTTCTTTGCTGAAAGTGAAACCAGCCTGGGAAGAGTATTTTGGTAGGTGGTGGGACTTGAGCTCATGGGAGGGAGGAAGGTACTCACTGTGCATAAAGGTTCTCCCCGGGTGGTGGTTAGTTGGCTTCCGAAGATTACAATTATATTTGATTTTTTTCAAAAGTCAGCTCAAAGCTTATTCTTAGAAGGGAAGGCTTAACTTGTTACTAATAGTCTTTTCCTAAATATGTTAAATGCTAACTCATGGAAATGATCAGATTTTAAAATTACTGTGATGGTTCTTGGCTTGTTCTCTGTTGTATTTATCGTTAAAAGAACAAAGTAGGTGGGTAAAATTGTGTTGAAAAAATAACCTACTAATTAAATATATATTTGTATCTATTCAAGTAGAAGACATACACCACCCGTGAACAAACAACGGGCAAATCTCAAAAGATTTTTGTAGTCAGCACTTCGGTAAGAAGTGGAATTTTCAAGTATTTATCCAATTATCCAAATTATCACCCGGATCTCTTTAACCCTCATGTTGAGGTGGGAAGCGGGAGAATAAGCGTGTTGCAGAAGGGTTGGTTCCGTGCTGCCTGCTCTTCAGCTGCGAGAGCAGTGCTGTCAGTCCGAGTCTTGCTCTGGAGATGTTGTGACGCATCCAAGATCAACTTCCCATCTGAGCCACTCTAGTAGATAAACAGAAGATATTCTGACTGTTTCCAGAATGAAAATAAATTATTCTGGCAGAAGATTGTTCCTGTGGAAAAGGGACGGACTAGAAGATGGAGCAGAAGGTTGTCTCGGATGGGATGGAGTTAGGAGACAGGCGGTGGCCAGGCGAGAAGTGGGCAGTGGGGCAGAAAACACGTGGAGGTGAAGCGCTTGCACTGAGAGAACAGGCTGATATGCTACCAGCGGCACTGGGTGACGTTATCAGTAAAGCAGGGATAATATTGGCGTTTGCTCTGTTTCCTCCCTACTGCCTCGGTTTTCAGATGTTCACCCATATTCTGCAGTACAGAAACGTCTGTGCGACTTAAGTGTGGCTTTAACGATTTCTTTCTGCCACTGACTGTACGTGAATTCATGGCTTGCGAAGCCATCCCTGACTATGAAGGATGCAGTAAAACTGTGCTGTCTCTTACAGTCGTGGGAGTAAATCTAAGCGTCGGTCAATTTTAAATTGCAGGGTTTATTTCTCAACAAGTAATGTTTCATATGTTAAGGACGAAAACAGTTTTCTGATTATCACAAAATTATTTTCTTTCCCTAATGTCGCTTACTTATAGGGCGAAGTTTCCAAGCCGTTCCAAGCAGTTTTCGAACCTCTGCTAGGACCTTCAGCAAATGTAGTCTACAGAAGCCGTTGGCTCAGCCAGAAAAGATATTTTCATCCTGCCACAGCGCAGTGTTTTTACCGCTCTCCAGCGAGCACACAGCAACTAAATCTTGTTGTGAGGAGGCAAAATTATCCTGGTCGAGCCGACAGCCCAAGCTGTACCTTTTTGTCTAGCTGGTGTTTCTGCACTAGCGATTACTTGAAGCACTGATACTTTACTGCCAAGGGGACTCTTTGAAGTGCTGTAATTCACGGGGCTTTGCAAAACCAGTTAATATCTTGGGAAGAAGCTACGGCAGCTAATAAGGAAAGACAAACTTGGAAGGTGATTTTTAGTCAGTATATTTCGCTAACTTCAGTTCAGGAAGGCAAAGAATCTGCCTGAGTATTAGCCTTAGGGATTGTATAAAATGGCCAGAGCAGGAAAGAAAAGGAAGGAGGGAAGATGATAAAAACTGGAAACAAAAAACTGGAAACAGCAGTTTCATATGTATGAAAAAGGGAGAGAATAGACCTCGAGTAGCTATAAAGCGCTCTGTGTTTCTTCTTGTGTACGATGATGTCAAGCTTAAACCACTTCCATACCTCAAAATTCTATAGAATACAGTTTGAAACTTAAAATTACCACCAAAAAACTGAGTGCCTATTCCAGGCTGTTGTTGAACTTCAATTAGAATCAATGTAGCCAGTTTTGTCCGAGAGGCCAATAGCCAGCGTAAGCCCGTATTTGAGTGACGATTTCAGGGAGAGATGTTTTTTTAATAGCAGTAAATTTCTGTAGTTTGGGTGGGAATTCTGCTTCTGAAAAGTTTGGCCATGTGTCCACTTTGCCTTGCGCGTTCACAAAATTAAAGGTGGTTAATTAAAGGTCGTTACTTAACCTTCTTTATGAGGCTGCATTTAAGAATACGAATTTGATTGCAGCATGAGGAAGTTTCGAAGCGTAATGTATTTTACCCACTGAGTTTCGGAAGGATTTTGAGCACCCGAGTTTTGAAAAATTCAGCTTAAGCCTTTAAATTGACTTCTGTAGTCCCTACCTGCCCCCACCCCCCCTAAAAAAAAAAGAAAATTTTGAGTTTTTGAGAAATAAGGCCCTTTGTAGTGAAAATGTTCCTTATCAAAACCTATGCTTTGCACATATATATTGGCATACATTTTTATTTTTTTTCCACAGTATTAACAGATTTTGGATTAGCTAAATCCGTTAAACGATGGATTTAAAGGTGGGAAATTGAGCAACATAAATTTGAGTGAAGTTGAGGATGGCGTGGAAAAGAATAGTCTACACAAGCTATCGCTTATAAAGCGGCCGGCATAGCCCACTCCTGATGGAAATGACTGGTGTGAATTCTGTCTCTGGGACTGAGGTGATGAAATTAGAGGATGTATTTAGAAGGGCTAGTGCTAAGTGTCCAGCAGAAATGGTGATGAGAAGAACTTGCTCTCTTCATAGAGTATCGCAGCCCAGAGATACTGGTCTCGTGTTTTGGCAGACTGGGGCAAGAACGTGTGCAGAATGACGTTGATGGTTTAACTAACCGTGGAACAAGATGAAGCAAGAAATGAGACCTGGGGTTTTAAGTTTTGTCTCTGTGCTCGTGAAATGGCGGTGTTGAGCAGTGTACCGGACGCTTTTTGGAAAGTTGTTGTTTGTCAAATGGTGCCAAGCAGAATTATTTGGAAAGGCAGCATAAAGTAGCGTTCCTGTCCTCGCTCGGTCATGGAAGCTGATGTTTAAGGTGCGAGAGAACCAAAGATGACGTTCAGCAGCGTGGCTGTATCATGAATGCACGACACAAATTAACATCAGCCTGACAGTTCGCTCCGTATCTGAAATAACCTGGGAGGGGGATAAGAGAGAGAATTCTCCTCTGCACACTGGGGACCTGGCTTGATTGCTGGAGCTGGCTCTCGGTGCTCTTGCCAAAGACAGCAGATGATTTTTAACGGCCACACCTATTTAGGATTGTTATTTTATGTCTCATCCAATTAAGGATAGAATAAATGATGCTCTGTTTCAGAAAAACACAACAGGCATGGTGAATGCTTCCAAAACTAACAACTTTTTACAAAAATAACAGTGTTCCGGGGAGTAGCAGACTCGAGTTCTTCATTAGTCTAATGCTTGCATAATGTGACCGCTATTAACTTTGTTAGTATTTATTGTGCCAACTCTAGTGGTAAAGCGTATACCATCTGCTTCTTCTGTTTGTTTCTGGGCTTGGTTTTTGTTTTGTTTGTTTTTTGTTTGTTTTTTGTTTGTTTGTTTGTTTTGTTGTTGTTTTTTGTGTGTGTGGGTTTTTTTGTTTGTTTGTTTGGGTTTTTTTTAAATATTTTCTGTATGGCCTTATATTCCGTTTAAAAATTCCATGCTTCTGTGTAGTGACAGTGGAGGGTGTTCCTGGCTGGCTGCTGAGACCAAAGCGTGCACCAGCCGTGGCTCCCTCTGCGCGTGCTCGGGGACAACGCCGTTGTCCTGCCCGGAAGGGTGGTAGGTACCTCGCTCGGTGCCACCGCGGCGGGATCCTGGCTGCCCCTCTGCTGACCCGACCCACCCTCTGTGTGGGCACAGGTGAGGCCAAGGCCAGCCCCCTTTCCGTTCTGGAAGACGTCCTGGCGTTCAGGGGGTGTCGGTTCTCTCCCGCTATTCGCAGATCCACAGCCAGTGGACTTGATCTTACCAGGTGTTATTTTTCAGTTCCTTTATTCATTCGTGATGCGGGTGCTGAAATAGCAACTTACAAGGAAATGCAAATAGTAGAATTGAAGCGGCTGCTTTGCTTCCCCCAAACCAGAAATTTTCATTTTCGGGCAAATGTAATAGAAGCCGAAGAAGCAAG
Organism: Rynchops niger; assembly: GCA_013400035.1. Classification (NCBI taxonomy): domain Eukaryota; kingdom Metazoa; phylum Chordata; class Aves; order Charadriiformes; family Laridae; genus Rynchops; species Rynchops niger. Next base: position 580,730 of record VXBH01007179.1, read on the forward strand.
GAACAGGAGACGTGGAAAAGGCTGGTGCCTGTGCTACTTCCACTTTACATCCGAGCAGATAGTAGCGAGGCTGTCGCTTAGGAGCTCTCTGCTTCTGACACTTACTTCCCTGTGTCTTATACACTGTGCAGAACTAGCAAATACCGTCTGAAGCACGCGTGTATTTTTAAAAAAACCCAAGGCTGTTCAAAAAGCATCTGTTTGCTTAGGGACTTCTGTGGTTTTGCCTGGAGCACCTTTGTTAATCACTGAAATTGTTATATGTAAATGGCAAGTTTTATGCAGTGTTTCTGCAGTTTCTATTACTGCTTAATTAAAAGTTCGAGTTTAGATTGGTTGAATTTATGCCATTACAGTATTAAAACTTGCAACAGGGAGGCTTCAGGAGTGCTTTCTGGCATTTGCTCTAGAATTGCACTAGCGTTTCTAATCCTAGAGAGAGCCTGAACGCAAACTGGCACACACAGCGTTAATGAAAGCGTTCTGGATTTTTGAGTGGTTTGGGGTTTTTTTGTGAAAGAGTTTCTGCTTTGCAATAGCCATCTTTATTTGGGAGGCATGCGTGGCTGGAGGGTTCTTGGTGTCCTCGCAAGAGCAGCCTCAGAACCGGCCAGCTGGCTGATTTAGAGCCTACAGTATGATTGCGGTCCCCAGCCTCCAGCCAGCATCGTGAAACCGCAAGAATCAAACAAACAATAGCATTTGTTTGGTAAAAAAGATTTTTTCCTAACCCTGAAAGATGCCTTTTGTTGTGCTGCAGAGAATGGGGAGGGAGGAGAATTCCTCTGCTTTGAGTCCAGTCTCAAGGGAGCACAGGAACGTTGGTCTTCTGTCCCGGGAAGGAGGGTGTCGGTGTGGTGTGACTTCAGCTCTTCGTCTTTGGAAACAAATTCCTGCCTGTCCTGTGCTCATCTAGCGCACTGGTGAAAAGTTAACGTGGTGGCTTTCCAGTATTGTGTACATTTGATAGTCTACCATATTCTCTGTAACCCAGAACCGCTTGGGGGTTTGCAAAACTACTAGGGTATCCTCGCAAAGTTTTGGGTTACGCGACGCTATTTGGATATTCCCCAAGCGTTTTGCTGAAAACATTTTTTCAAACAAAATAGAAGTAAGCAGATATTTATTTTTTGTTACGTAAAAGAATATCATTTTCCCAGAAGCAAATGCAGTTTGAAAACTCCTGTCTAGTTTTATACAAAATCAAAGGCTAACGTTATTAGGACAAAACCGAACCAGGGTCTTAATGAACCATACTTTAAGTAGGGTTCAAAAGATGTATCGCATGTAATTCTTATTGCAGCCGAACATCCAGGAAGAATTTAAGCATCTGAAAGCAAACTGAAAGTTTTGGTGTTCGGCTTCAGTTTTGTTTTTTCAGATGTCTAATTGCTCCTTTCACTGGTCCAAAATTCACGGAACGTGGAGGAAATAGGTGACAATTAGCAATGACCTCAGTGAGATGACGCTTAAAAGAGTCAACTTCACTGCAGCTTTTCCTGTCTTAAAAATGTGGAATGGAAATTTTGAAAAGGTTTCTGTTATACATTAGGAAATGAGGGCTGCAGTTGATTTCCTTCTTTACCCAGCGCAGGTGAGCCATCGGGAGTCTGTCAGAGCCATGTTTTCCATTCCTACCGGGGTGGCTTTTCCCTGGCAGTCTCTGGGTAGACAGTGAAGCTGTTAACGGTCGCGCTGCCATATGGGACATTGAGTAGAGTCCTGCCACTGTTACGTCACGCAAAGTCTGAAGATCGTACAACCTAAAATACTTCAAAATAACAGTAAAACATTGAAAACAAACCTTTCAGTGCTGTAGAGGAAAAGTCATTGGCAAGGCATGCTCTCTGTGTTACAAAAAACTTCAAAATTTAAATGTACCAGTAAAATCTTTACAAAATAAAAAGAAAAGAAAAGATTGGCATAGGAGTCTGGTGTGTAACCAGCATTTCTTGGCTGTGTACAAATTCTTTCAAAGAAACATTTGGAAATGTTCTTTGCAGTGCTTTTATTGTGTTTTTCTTCATCAGTTTCATGGCCAAAATAATTTAACGTGGGTTGAATACTTGCTCTCTTCTCATTCTCTTTAAGCTCTTTGACATGAGCATCTCATCTCAAAAAAAAAAAGGCAACTTCTGTGAGTTAGGCAATTCAGGCTCTTTCTTTGGAGTACAACGGCAGCAACTGTCGCGTGCTGTAGCCCAGCGAGATTTCTGAGGCTCCGGAGCAAGGCTGCTCCCGGGTGAGGCAGTGGCCTTGCGGAGGGTGGCAGAAGAGATCCTGGCTTTGAGGGATCCCAGCGGCTACAGAACATGGTAAAAGCGCTAAGTATCAGTGGCCCGAGTGGTTAGTGATTCCTGCGGCACCACACCCAGTAATAATTCGGCATTTCTCTTGAGCAATGGTTAGATTGGGGTATATTTATTTTTTTTTTAAGAGTAGAAGAGTTGCGTTAGAACAGATAATTGTCCATCTGGCCTAATATCTCAGTTCTGGATGCGTTAAAGGAAGGTGTTAAATCTTCCTTTCCGTAATATACTGTTAATTATCTAACACCGTAGCCATGGTGGGGTTGGAGCAGAGGGGATTTCTTTCTGATCCCAGCTACTGATCAGCTTATGCCTTGATGATAAGGATTGATAGCCCCAATAATTCTTATTAAGCAAACAGCAGTTGATATTTATTCCATTTCATGATGGAAGTTGTATTTATGTTTTGCAGACATCGAGCAAATGAGGTGGAATCCTACAAATACTCCACCAGCTCTTTGAAAATTGCAAACTTGTTTGTCTCAGCGGTCTGATTCACTCTTCTGCAAGTCCTGGAAATTTGCTTGAACCACAGCTGAACTCATCCTCTCCCATAACGGTAAGATGTGAATCTTTTCATCCGTAATGAATAAAGTCCTATTATGTCTAACAAGATTGACCGCAGTCCTCCCCCACAGGACATGCAGTGCTCCATCTGTACAAATTTCAGGAAGTAATGCTCCTCTTCACTCTAAAGACTCTCTAACTTTCTGAGTACGCTCAGCTCTGAAGTTTTTGTTGGTAGCGTCAGCAGCCACCGTGAGCGCAAGCACATCTTCTGTTTGCTGGCTCAATTGAGGAAGGACACAGAGAAGCTGGGATGGCCCTTCGCTGGTCTGCAGAGGCTCCAGGTGTTTTTTGAGAGGTGGCTCCCACGGTCTAGAAGGGCCATCGGTAGTTTGGATTAAAAATTGTGGTTTCCAAGGCTGGGATTTCTTTGCAGAAGCAAGCTCTTGATCTCCCCTTCTAACTTACTAATGCTCTCGCTTCCTCCTGCCTTTTGGATTCCTTCCAGTCTGGTCTCAGCAGCAGCTGTGACCAAATGTGTATCTTCATTAAGCTCATTTTGTAAATCATTTGTGCCGTATCCCTTTTTGAATGCTGAATTGGCATTCTGATCGCAGTCGTCTGTTCCGGATTAACAGGCACTATGTCTGGAGATGGAGTTTTCTTGTGCTCGGATGTGAATGAACAAACCGAATTTAGTTCTGTCCCATTTGTGCTTTCTTCCTCGCCGTGCCTTTGGCTGAAGCTTCTGGGCAGTTCCCTCTGTAGTGTTTGCGAGCCAAAGTCAACGTCTCCCTTATCTCTGAGGGAATGTAGGGTTGGACAAGGCCGTGTGTCGTTGGAATCTAGCATTGCCCTGAGAAGGGGCAGGAGAAAACCAAGGTCAGAATGTTGCTTTGCAGCATTGGCAGCGCCCACAGCACTCTTGCCTTAGGTCTTCAAGATCAAAAGAAAGAACCGTTGGGGACAACCATGTCTTATGTGTCGTTACGCTTCACAGGCAGGCTTCCCGCTGGCTAAAGGAGATCGAAGAGGCAAGTGAGAGACCTGTCTGTCCCCATCTTGGAAACTCGGCACAGCTGGGACCACGTGGCTGCGATGCCTGCGAGCCAGCCCCGTGGCACACCGGTGCCTGCCCTTTGGAGCACGCATTCGGCTTAATGCAGCCACGCTACAAACGTGCCTGGAAAGGAACGGCGTGGTGTGGCGTGTTTTACTGTGACGTTCACTGCCAAAGCAAGGTGGCTGCCTGCGGGAGGCTCACAGGGAACACTTGTGTTAAAACAGAGACATTGTGAGAAGAACGTAATGTCAGGACTCAGCACGCACCCTCCTAGCTCATGGTAAGTGCAGAGTAAAACCTGTTTGCTTAAACCACACTCTAGACAATGGAGAGACTGAAACCGAGGATGGTTTTAATTTTAGTTTTCTTTTTTTTTTTTTTTAAGTTGACATTTATAACAATATGAGAATGTCCTTACTGATGGGTATCATGTCTCAGCTGTGGGCAATACCTTCTTAGGATGTCCTCATTAAGTTCCTTGTAAAGATGCAGTACTCCGTCCAGACTTGTGTCTGTAAATCTTATGCATCTGATTCTGAATCAGGTGTTTATTTCTTGCTTGTAAGTAGTCGCAAACAGACCTGATTTTAATTCCCGTGAATGTTGAGAAACTTGTCTGACAGGCGTTGCTTGGCTTTTACATAGGAAAAAAAAAAAACGAGTTACCATTTCTCGCACCTACTTCTCATTTTCTCTAGTTTGCTTTCTTATATTGCAAACTCAGTCCCAGGCAGCCTGATCCAAACCCTCACAGGGTTTCCATCAGGGCCCAAGTCCATCTCCTGTTCTTTTCTTTCCGTGCTTCTGCTGAAACCACCGTTCCACAGGAACTGTAGGATCCATGGCGAATGTGTGCCGTGGCTTTACGGCCGTGTGTCTAATACCGCGCGCAACCGCCCGGATGGGAAGCAGCGGATGCTTTGGCCTTGAGTATTTCCCTGCTCTGCGACACGCCGGTACCAAACCACCTGGCTACTTCAGTCATTGCCAGCATGACACTGGTGAAATGACTCAAACGTTAGATGACTGAGTCGAATGCTTTTCATCTCTGCAAAATATTCCCATCTCTAAATCCATTAAGCTTAAAATGGGGCCTAGTATTGCTCGTAACTATTTTTTCAGTCCTTTGGCTTCCATTCTATCTTTTCAAATAGGAACAACATGGGAGGCCTTTAACTTTCTGCGTCACAACTGGTGATGGGATAAAATCTAAACTTGTTTGCCCTTTTCCAGCATGCGTTGCATTCACAGACCATGAAGAAGTCTGTGTTCTACCAGGGCCATGGTAACCACTGCCAGATTTTGACTTGATGGACCAATTTTCATTTTCACTGCTATTATCGGATGGAAAAACAATCCTTTTGTATGCCAAACCTGGCCCTCACTCCGATTGCTACTAGGATTGGCAAACATTCCAAGAATCTCGTGTTCTGACTTAATTCCAGCATTCCCCAGTGATGCAGTTATTTCTTAGAAAAATACGTCCCGTTTGAAATTAAACACCGGCCATGGTAGCGTGCGTTTGTGTAGCAGCTTTCACCCTGAAAGGTCCCAACTGATGTTCCTGACCATGTGTACTGGATCCCGTCCTCATTAGCACAGCAATTAGAGTGTGAGCAGGGGTATTTCCCACTTCTCCGTTGGGAGTGCGGCCGTTGGGGCTGGAACCAGCAGGACAGTGAGACTGCACGGCGCCTTGGGACAGGGACGAGGATGGGGACGGCTAAGGATGACCTCTCCTTCCTCTCTCTGTTTGAGAAGGTCAAGATGTCCTTCGGCAATTAAACGTGATGAAAACGGCTGTTTTATCTCACCCTGAGTCAGCAATCTCCCCCTCTCTCTTTAATAGGAGGTACGGCTGGTTTAAGTACTGTTTCAAATAAAAAACTAAGCTTTCTGAACTTAGCGTCCTCCAAAAAGCAGAGTCAAGCAGAAGTTCAGGGCTTGTTGGGTATGTGACCTTTGGAGAGCAGAGTCAGCTCTAAAGGAATAAGACATTCCTCCAGCACAGTGAGCAGGGCCATGCTTTCCAGCGGAGATTCATCAAACCTGGGGCGCTCGTTACCCACCTGACAGCCCGGAGAGTCTGTGCGTGAACTTCACATCGAGGGAACGCGGCCCTTGTGTGCAGGACCAAGTAGTGCAGCCTCTCCGTAGCAGTGTCAGCAATACGGGCCACTGGTAAGTAAATACTGGATCAAGTGACTTGGGGGTTGTTATTCTCTGCATGATTGGAAGTTTGCCCTCCTGAGCTCTGGAGGCAACCTTTTTGGGTTATGTCGTGCTTTGCGAAACTTCTACAGATGGTAAAACATCTCCAGGGTAGGAGATAGAGAAAGTGTTTGGGATTTGTTGGTTTGGTTTGGTTTTGTTCTTTTTTAAAAAAAAAGATTTAATTCTCACGCGTGTGTCTGCTGGGAAGCTTTGTTGCCTTTTGAGGGAATGTTTCCGTTCTGTTTGCTGGTATATTCAGCGTGTTCGCTTGACTTGGGCATCTGGAGTAAGTTCTGAAAGGCAGCTAAAGAGGCTAACTGACAGAAATTATACACAGGCGTCTTAGTTTGGTCTGTGCCCACATAGGTTGGGCACATGCTAACAGTAGGTGCTGAGGCGCTGTTCTTCATTTCTTCATTTTGCTTTCTCTCAGGTGTACAGGAAAAATGCCTCTTGTCATGTTATAAATAGCAATTTCCTTGTCAGCCTTCAGCTGTAAAAAACCCACAAGCTTCTTTCAGGCAAACTTCTTGTATGTTTATGCAGATTGATGCACCTGTTTCTCATCAGACTGACACCAAGGTCAGGTAAAACACTAAAAAGTTTATCGCAAGTTGTGCCTTTCTCCCTCTCAGATTTAGATGAACGACTCCATCACTTAAATGCTTATGCTCTCGGTTGTACAATTTGCAAGGACTGGCAGTATACAAAGAAAAAGTGCTATTTGTTTTATGTGGAAATGTAGCTGCTCCCAGAATCAGCTACAGTAAAGCTGGAAAATATGATAATGATATTTTCATAGCAGAGTTAAGAGCGTGCCAGCCCCGGTGGCACCGTGCTTTCCCGCCCAGTGCCCAGAAGCACACGTTGCCAAACGGTGCGGAGCCCGAGCTCGCTGCTGGAAACGGGTGGAAGATGAGGGCAGAGCTGAGGCCAGCTCTGGCGATGTGCCTGTCGCCTGTCCACATGCGCCCGCGCTGGCTCAGAGACCCCCTTCGAGGTGTGATCCGCGATGAAGCTACAACAGCTCTGAAGTGGCGAGGGTCTTCAAAGGTGTTTCAAGACCAAAGGGTCGCTTTTTATCGGTCACACTCACGTTATACCCTTAATGGCAGTGGAGTCTGTTTACAGGTTAATACAAATATTTTGTTTCTCTGCTACTTTAGAAATTCAGCGTGGCTATTCACCAGGTGAATTAATAATTTCCCATAAAGCCACAGTGCGGAGACTTTGCATATTCAGGTTCCTCACACGTCGTGGGGACCCAGCGAAGGCGGTGGCAGTCTGTGGGAGGGCTACAGAAGGAAGTCCTTGTGCACCCAAGCCCAAAGGCGCCGCCGGGGGGATGCTGGCGGGCAGAGCTGCGGAGCAGTCGGCATGGCAAGCTTCCCACCAGCAGGAAGCTTTGACCCAGAATGGCATTACTCCTGTCCCCTTGCTGGGGTACGAAGCATATCATTAGTATGGTCTCCATCTCCTCTCCCTATAAACAGTCTTTGGGGTTTTTGCTACATTTGGGAGAGGTTTCTGCACAGCAGTTGCTTTATTTGTATTTTATTTGGACTGGGTAGCCGGAAGGAGGCTTGGTTCGGAGTACGGAGAACCATGTTAGAGACATATGTTAGCCTCCAGCATCTACAAACGTGTTGCTTGTCTTTGCTGAAGCCACATCCCCAGCTACTCACTAAAAGACCCTTTTATCAAAAACGTTGCAAACATGGGAGCTGTTGGCGATCCTGCTCTGCGCCAGCGTTAGCCCTGGAGAAGCAGCAGCCTGAATGGCAGATCACATATGGACTAAGCGTGGTCTGCCCCTCTCCCGTGCGTGCTGCTATTGCTCTCAGACCCGGTATCTCCTCATAGGCTTAGAATTCTTTACAAAGGTGCTCTCCGAAACATAGCCATCGCGTGTTCTATACGGTGAACAAATGTTGACCATATGAGTGGTGAGCACCATATGAATGAATGTGTTGAATAAACAGGGGCATGGCCAAAAGTTTTGCAAAATTCTACAGGGCTGGAGATTTTTATGTTCTTTTTGTTTTGTTGTAATTGCCATTTTCGGTGAGCTATGAAGTGGATAGTAACCACCTTTAAAGCTTTCTTCTGTGGAACGTTATAGTTAACAGCTTTTGGTTTTTTTCTGTTTGTCTTTTATGGGGTGTTAAAAAGCATTTCCTAGTGCTTGTAGTAGACTAGATGTCCTTTGAGCTGCCCTTTGGAGGTTTCTCCTTGTTGCACAAGATCATCAAATCAGACCTTACTCATTCACAGAGCGTGATAGTGAAGAAAGAACGCCATAGAGGAGTTCCAGCCCTTTGGTGTACTCGAGCCAGAGGCCAGGGACAGGTGACAGAGTTGTAGGTGAGTCTAGCCTTGTTACTTGTTCATATCTCACCAAAACTGTTATGTGTTTGTCGCATAAGCCTTGTGGTTGAATTCAAGTTGACCAGAGCCCTCTGTGAAGAGTAGCATTTGAAGCGGAGACGGGGAAAGAAGCTCCTACTGGAGGGATGCGGGCAGCACAGCATCCAAGGATGGAAGCCGCAGACTTCCGTCTCCTCCGAAGGTGGCGCTTAGTTGAGACCCAGCTGCCACTGTCTGCTGGGCTGCGGAGGCTTAAGTTAAAGGCTCTGAAGGGGTGTGTGACCTGCGTGGACAGATAGCTGCTGCGCTGGGGTACAGCATCCCTGCACGGGAGAGGAAGACCTCATTTATCTCACTGAAACCACTGCAGCTGCCACCACCCGTAAGACAGGCTATCAGGAGTGTCTGCCAAAAGCGGTTACTGAAAGGAAAGTAGGGGTGGTGATGGAACAGGGAACGGACTTCTCAGGGCCACCGGCTCGGGTATGAAATGGCAACTGTTAGCGGGTGCTCCTGTGGCGGCCTGTAAAGCTGCCCTGGTAGCCATCTCATTTTCTTTGGTCCTCAGTAAAGGAGTTTGTAAAGTTTACAATATCATCCTCCCTAAAAAACGGTGTTGCCTCAGTTTATAACTACTTCCTTACGGATTCTCATTTGAGAAGGCTTTTAACATTCAGAGAAATTGATGGTTTTTCCTACATGTGGTCATTGCTAGAGCAAATTTAGTAGGAAACTAGATTCTTAGGATAAGGTTTTGTAGAATCGTGTTGAAACCTGGCACAATCTCATTTGTTATTTGATTTGTCTCAAGGTTTTCTAATTTCTATAGGCCTTTATTAAATCTCACTAAGAACATCTTGCTTTCATCCCTCTTGCACTACGCAGGTCTGTTGAAATCATCTCTGGTGTTATTGTGCGTTTCTAATAGCGATGGTAAAATGAGTTGATCTGTTCAGACTGCTGTGCGTTGATGTTGGCATTTAAAGGCAACAGAGTGTGACAAAAATTTCGTAGTTCAAAAAATTTCGTAGTTTAAGCAACACGTTTTCAGATTTTAATCCTGATTTTTTTTTGCATATTTCGTTCAGATCATCTACATTATATTATTAATGAGAATCATGTTTCAGTAAGTTGTTTAAAAATGATTGTGAGAAACAGCCGGAGCAGCTTTGATTAACCAGCTATAAGCGTATTTCTGAAAAGCTGAAAAACACAAGCCTGAGGTTCTTCTGTGCTTCCTTACTTGAAAAAAACAGACCAATGCTAATGATTCTCTGAGTTGCGACGAGCTGTGTGTCGAAAGGGGTGTCTTGACTTTATGGGCTTCCTGATTGCAGCCCCCTCCGAGATGGTGAGCTTCCTGCTTCAGCAGGAGTTGATAACAAGTTTATAACGAGCCAATATTTGGTCTTTTTGGCTGCTGGGGAGTTCTTGCTCTGAGTAGCTCAGGTAGAACGGAGCTCTGTTGCCTGGAGATTAAAACATACCCAGAAGACACGAGAGTTTTAGGTGACTTCATGAAAAACCATCCAGAGGTAGTTTTTTTTGACTTGTTTTTAAAATGCGCTGCAGCCGTCGGCATCCTCCCCAGCGATGACAGTGGAACGTTCCTGTAGCTACTGCGTGGGGCAGGATCCCCTTTCAAAAGCGCTAGAATGTGCAGTCGCTCCAGATGTCTGAGCCGCTGGAAAAAAAAAGCAGGGGAACTGTGTGATTTTATGATTTCTTAAAAATTGTTTTTATTTTTTCTTTTTTAATCAAAATGCTCTGTATGTGTGGGGTCAAAAGCGTTTGGACACCCTGCAGTGAGCAGATGATTTGTAATTAAAGAGATTAATGCGGATACCAGTAGAATGGAAAGAGCAACCCAAATGTTTTGGTGTAGATGGCAAGAACACTTCACAGCCCGTATGAAACTCTTAGAGAAATACTGCAGTCAAAATCCTTTCCCTTGTGCTCTCGGAGTGTGTCAGCAACCGATGGGTTCATACAATACGTTAACACTGTGAAATCTCATTATTAAAACAGGATTAAAGATAATCTGGCTTCGACTGAAGCGTTCTGCTTTGGGTTTTTGATATCAGACAGTTCCAGGCTTTCGGGGTTAATTCTAAATGTCATATTTTGCCACTATTCATTGGTGGTTGCAAGGTTGCAAATAGCTAAGTTAAAAAAAAAAAAAA